>DWQW01001659.1:0-31841 GCA_018249695.1 Heliconius erato demophoon
ATACGTCAAAAATAAGCAAACCCAAGCCCCCCCCGCCCCCCTACAGTGCTTACGTAATACTTGAACGGCCTCTTGAGCAGAAATCGAACCTCTAACTGTCCCGTTTACAGCCACACCCTTGTGTCACTGCGCTACTATGGCGACAATATTTTTGTAATAAATATTTTTAATGTTTGCTTCTTTTTAATTACAAAGGCTAAAGTAATTAAAACGTAATTTTTAATGCATTGTCTACGTCATAACGTAATTAATTATTATCGATTTTTTATTAGAATCGACTTAATGTTAAATAATTAAATAAATTACAATATAATTATGGAATAAAAATAATTCATTATTTTTGAAGTTTAAATCAAATTATACTTTGATTTATAAAAATTAAAATATGTTTTTAAATAAATACAAATATAAGTCTAAGTATAAATAAATACATTACTGAATAACGTGACTGTTGTGGGGTTGATTCCCACTCGGGTAACGAATCTTTGTAATTTCTTTGCGCTTTTAAAAGGACAAAGCGCGGCTTTCAGATAAAATTGGACGGTGTTTGGGGACGGAGTGTCTTAACACTACACTTTTCTTATATTATAAACCAAGTATGTAATGTGAGGTTATAAAAAAAAAAATAATACGTATAGTAAAATCGTTTGATCCACTTTGACAATGTTTTGCGTGTGAAATTTGGCTTTCGTCAAGTTTATATGAAGGAAGAGGAATAAGATTTTAAAATGGCAGGCCGAAGAAGTCTAGTAAAAGTGGAGAGCGGAGTGTTAAGACACTTCATGTTACTTCCCGTCCAATTTTTGAGACACTCTGTGTTGTCAACTCACTTAACTTCAGAGCTATATATTTTTGCAATCGTTTTGAATTTCGATGCACTGTTTTATTCTTATAGTACAAACAATGCATATCCTTAAACAAATTCAATTGCTGTATCTTGTACTAAAATTAATTACAATAAGAAGAAAGAAGAAAGAGAACATATACTTAGAAACATTCCATCAATTGCAAATACAAGATTTTATAGTCATATTTAATAACTTTTTATTTTTGTATTTAATATGTTTTATGTGTTATAGTTGTGGACTCGATCCTTATTAGTTTAACTAATAATAATTTTATTATAGCTGAGAACTGATTTACATTTTAAATTATATCAATTATACAATTAGAAAAAATACACCAATTAAAAAATAAATAAAAACCCGACAACATTAAAAACTGAAAATAAAAAACAAGCTTAACATTTTATTAGAATTAATAGTCGGTACCCATTTACCTAAATCTTTTAACAAACAAACTGAATTTTACAAACTTATAATAAATTGTATTATGATGAAACTTCAAAACTGTATATATACAGTAAAAAATAAGTAAATAAATAAGTAAGTAAATAAGTAAGCTATAGCTTAGGTGACAATACAATACAATAGTATCATTGAGCTTGTCTGATGATGGAGCCAGGACCTGGATGGAGGAACTCTGCTTCTCTTCTTTCTTACTAGTAAACCATTCCAGTTTAGATTCATATAAGTTATAGCTATATATGAGGATTTGAGGCCGGTCGTGGCGCAGCGGCACGAGGTGTGGCTGCAAAAACGACTGGTTATGGGTTCGATCCCCACTCGAGGCGATGAAATATTTACTTAAATTTATATTTCCATTTCCTCGCTCTGGTGTCGAGGTTAAGCGCGGCGTTGAGTTCTGCCACTCAACACGCAATTGCCTCCAGAATTCGGCAGAAAGTGTGGAACGGAGTGTCTTAACACTAGGTTCCCTCTGCCTACCCTGCTGTGTGCGGGATACAGCGTGAAGCTAATTAATTAATTATTATTTATAGCTATATATAGCGAGCACATTCTATAAGCACTTGTAGCAGTGAACGACAAAATATGTTGTTTTCTTTTTCACCTTCATAATTATATAGTATGTAAAATACGGTAGTTTTTGACAATATCTGTATTATTTCCTTTTATAACATAAACAAACTAATTTGCGGTCAATTAACTTGATTTCTTATCTGTAAATATATTGTAACCAAATTTTAAATAATAGTAACCATCGTATTCATAGAATTATTATTGACAATAATTTCATGATTTGTGGAGGCAGAGTTAAACGGCACGCCATGTCTCACCAGAGCGAAGAAATGAAAATATTCAATATTTTTTTCGCTCAAGCGGAATTCGAACCCACAACCGTCGCGTTTACAGTCGCACCCTTGTGCCCCTGCGCCACTATGGCCTCTTTAACGAAGAGAGGAAAATGAAGAACTAATCTATACTAATAGAAAATATATTGTGTTAATTATATAAATTATAAAGTTATTGTTCGTTCTACGTTATAGTTTTTGTTTATGTTATTAGATATTTATTATATTACTTGAGGCCAGTCGTGTGGTTTCGATTCCCACTTGAGGCAATGAAATATTGAATAATTTCTTTTCCTCGTTTTGACGACGATGACGGCGTCTATGTACGTATGTATGGGTACATAGGTTATCACGCGTGTTCAAATGGAAATATATACCTATAATTTTTGCCTTTGCCTTACTTAAAAAAAATAAATAAATAACTACTCGGTGTGTTTGACACATGACACATTCTGATTGCAGGAGGAAACTCTAACCACAGTTATGGAGGGTTACGTTGAAATGATTCTATATAGCCTATATAGCCTTCGCTGATTAGGGCAATTATTAAATTCGAATCAGAAGTTCTTGAGATTAGCGCGTTCAACAAAACAAACTTTTCAGCTTTATAATCAGTATAAATATTAATGGATAGATAGATCTCCCGCACCCCGTGGCGCAGGGGCTCAAGCGTTCCACCTTAAACGAGACTGTTGTGGGTTAGATTCCCACTTTCTTCGCTTTAGTAAAGTGCGGCGTAAAGAAATCGGCGGAAAATGGGGAACGGAAATGGCTTAATGAGAATGGAATGTCTTAACACTAGGTTCCCAGGGTACCTCAAAAAAAACGTTCCTTCCAGTATATACGAACATAACATCATTGTTTACAAACGCTGTTCTACTGTGCTATAAAGGCGTTAAGCTAATGTATAAAAGAGCTCAATTATTATAAAAAAATCAGTTTAACTCTAAACGTGACCACGACAGGTAGTGACAATGTTAACCGCTGGAGTGACTAAAATATATAAATTTAGTGCTTTCCTATGCAATGTGAGATGTATGAGCCATACAAAACCTTTAAAGTTAGAGTAAGTTTAATTTTTTTATCGTGACGGTCATGAGTTCAATTCGGGTGTGGATTTTGTTTATAATATTAGTGTTTTGATATAAGATGGTGATTTATGTCTTTATATAAGAAATGATAATAGAAAGTAGTGAACAAAGAGAGACAGAGAGTACAAGTTTACTTATTTAATTAAGTATCGATCGCCGTCGTCGTGGCTTCGTCTGTCTACCCACACGGGGAATTGATAGAATTTCAATTTCCTCGATCCAGAAACAAGACAAAGCGCGTGCGTTGAGTTCTGCTGTCAACACACAATGTTTAAATTACGGCGGGAAGTGAGGAGAGGAGTTTCTCAACACTAGGTTCCCTCTGGCAATCCTTTAAATAGGTGTTTCTCTGTGTTTTTATATTTAATACCTCTAGGTGTTTTATATAAAAGTTCTTTCCATTCTTTCAGCGAGAACAACCTCAAGTATAGGAGCATTAAAGAAAGTTATGCTGGAAAATCTATTTTTCTTACTGGCGGCACTGGATTTTTGGGCAAAGTATGGTTTCTAATTATATATATATATACATTGAGACTGTCGTGGAACAAGTGCACTATAAACGCGACGATTGTGAGTTCGATTCCCATTCTCAAGAATGGAATATTTAATATTTTCATTTTATCGCTCTGGTAACGAGGCAAAGTGCGGCGTTCAATTCTGTTATTTAAAAAACTGGGGAACTTGAGTATCTTAATATGAACGGAGTGTCATAATAGTAAGTTTCCAAGTTCTACCTTACTACGAGGATGTCCGTGATGCAAGTGAATCTAAAACAATTATAAAGCGCGGCGTTATGTTCCGTCGATCAGCACGCAATATGTCTCAAAAATTAAGTGGTATATGAGGATTAGAGTGGCTTAACACTAGGTTCCCTCCCAATCCTGTTATATGAGGGATACAGCGTAAAAAAACATTTATTTACAGGTTCTAATAGAAAAATTACTACGCAGTACAGACGTAGAAAAAATCTATGTCTTGATACGAGAAAAGAAAGGAATAGACAGTGATAAGAGATTAAAGCAAATGTTAAATATTCCAGTAAGTATTACAATGGTCTTCGGTTCAATTTCATAGGCCATTATGGCAAAATAGTCAGGATTTCTTTCTCCTAGACTTCTCTTTTTATTTAACTCGAATCCATTTAGTAGATAAGAAAATGTTTATAACACTAGGTAGTTTTTTCCCTTTTGCCATATAATTACTAAGGAGAAATTGAAACTATCATGTCACAGTGCGACAGTGTTTGTTGTAATGGTTGCGGGTTCCATTTTCGATTTATTCGCGAAAATGACTACATTTTTTTTTCAGCCAACACAATGTAATTTGGGTGAAAATAAGAAAGTAGTGTCTTGCTACTACGTATGGTTTCATTTTTTTTATATTGTCTACTACGCCTAAGATGCCGTTATGGCGAAGTAGCACAAGCATGAGACTGTAAACGCGACGGTTGCGAGTTAGATTCCCACACGAGAGAATGAATCATAATTTATTCATATTTTAATTTCTTTGCTCTGGTAACAAGGCAAAAAAGCAGGATTAGGCTCCGACTACTCAACTCTCAGTGCCTAAAAAATTCAGCGGAAAGTGGGAATCGGAGTGTCCTAACACCGTTCATTCAGACGCAATGACGTCAATGATTATATTTTTTAAAGAAAGTTTTTTTTGCAGATTTTCGAAGAATTGAAAGAAAACAAGCCGAACGTATTAAACAAATTAGTGGCTATTGGAGGGGATGTGACAAAAAAGGATTTGGCCATAAGTCCTGAAGATGAAGAAAAGATTATTAATAATGTAAGTGGTTATCTTTATTGCTTTTTAGGGTTCCGTACCCAAAGGGTGAAACGGGACCCTATTACTAAGATTCGCTATCTGTCTCTCCGTCGATCATCGGGCTGCACTGCACTGGAGCTGACTCCTGAATTAACAGGCCTTTTCCGACTCTCTCTTACGATTGTACAAGTGCTTAAACTATGAAAGCTTGCCAGCGTGCAACTAGTGCCCAAAAAGAGTATTCGCGCCGACCATGCCAACTACAAGCCAATCTCGATCACGTCTATAATCTGCAAGACTATATAGAACGTGTTCTGAATATTAAATTCTTAGCATAGCTAGAAAGAAATGAACTTCTCTCAGTGAGGCAATCGCCGTTCCTCTCGAAATCCCAAAGGCTTTTGACGGGATTTGGCCTGATAGCCTTTTAATTTTGGTTCTTACGTTGAATCCAGAGCCCAATTGGCTGCTAAGGAACTTGCCATCCTCTTCAAGGTGAGACAGTTCTTAACATGTCATCATCTTCTCGCATTGTATAAAGCACAAGTAAGACCGTGTATAAGTGAGAGCAACTTATGGAATGGCTCTGTCAAGTGCGAATTACAAGCTTTAGAGTAGATTGAGAAACAAGTCAGAAGGTTAGTTAAAGACAGGACCCTCATTGATACTCAGCTGTAGAGCTTTAGTCACCGGCGTAGGGCCTCGTTTTCTGTTTTTTATCACAAATAGTGTGCTCTGGAATTGAACACTCAATTCCTCTGGCCTTTTCTACCGCAGGACCTCTAGGAATACAGGTTCATGCCATCCGTATATGGTGGAAATTTGTAACGTACGAACGAAACGCTTTCAGATCATATTTTTCATTGGAACTCATTGCCGGCGTCTGTATTTCCTGTGTCATACAATGTGGTGGTCTTCAAAAGTTGAGTTAATAAGTACCTACTTACTAGGCAAGTGTGCACCATCGGAACCCGCATTAACGCTCGTCAGTCTTGATGCGGTCAAAGACAAGCCTATATCAATATAAAAAAAAATATATGGCGTATAACCTTCCTTAATAAATGGATTAACGAATACAAGAAGATTTTATAAGATATCAGACCAGTCGTGGTGGTGGTGGTGCAAGGGCACAAGTTGTGACTGTAAATGTGACTGGGTGTGGGTTCGATCCTCACTCGAGGAAAGTTATTTATTTATTTATATCGATTCTCCAGTGTCTCAGCGTTGGGTTCCGCCACTCAACACGCAATGCCTCCAGTATTCGGCGGAAAGTGGAAAACGGAGTGTCTTAACACTACGTTCCCTCTGCCGGCCCTATGCGGCATACAGCGTGATGCTGATTAAGAATATTTATCAATTCCGGTACCAGTATCCAGTTCCTGGGATTAGCTGTTTCTGGATTGCTGGTTCTGGTTTATACTCTGTTCTGTTAAAATATAAACAAATCTTCTTACGTAAAACAGTTTTATTTAAACTCAATAAAAACTTAAATAAAAACAATATAATTTATAATAAATAGCATCCTATTTATTGTATTAAGAGTTTTGAAATTCTAAGTATTATTATTTTTATACTACTTACCCAACTGCCCGACGCGAACGAGGATAATGTGTTTATCAGTCTATGTATGTATGTTTCTTTCTATGTGGCGTTGTAGAGGCAAAACTATGTAGCTGATCGATTTTCATGAATCTTACGTCAATCGATTCATATTAACCTTGCGAGTGTTACTTAGTCGGGGACTGGAACGGGAACTATTTTCCCACCCTCTAGAGTCTCGAACTTGTTCAATTTCCAAATATTTTTGAAATGGCAATCTTTTAGGTTGTATATATTAGACAAATATAATCTTAGATAAATACAGAATTATCTTCTCCGCTTCTTCCTTTTAAAAGTCAAGTGTCAGTGTCAAAATCAAATTAAACCATATCTGTATTTCCCCATTTTTTAACCAATTAAATGTTCACAAGGAGTCCTGTAAAATTTTGAATGGGTCTCGACGATTAACCTTAATAGACTATTTTGTTTGTGTTTTTTCTTAGATTTCACTTTATCGGTTTTTTTGGGTTTTTTTAATAATAATTATTATTTTAGTTTTTTAGTATTACTACTTTTATATATATTTTTTGTAGCCGTCATGGCATAGCGGCATAACGTCTGACCGAGAACGCAACGGTTGTGCGAACGAATTTGAGTTCTGTTATTAACCAACAATATCCCGAAAATTGGGCTGAAAGGTAGAAACGGAGTGTTTTAACATTATTTCGTCACTATGTCTTATTTCTCTCTATCCTGCTATATGTGCAAAATAAAAAACCATTTTTCGGTGTGTAGATCGAGCCCACAGTCACTGCGCTACAATGTCCTCTTAATTAGTACGTACTTAAATTACGAAATTCACGCAATAAAAAATATGCAATCATTAAAGTCAACATAATATGTAAGAATATAATGACCAGAATCTGGTTACTAAGTGATATTTTTACTGATACAGTGTACTTAGGTACACATTACTTTTTTAACATTTCATCAAATGCATAAAATTCTCTGTAAAAATAGTGGAAAATAAAATGTTGACACCAAGTTTTAATGGCCTATTCTGCTGTATTCAGAATAATCATTTAAATTTAAAAAAAAAGTAGGAAAATAACGCTTTAAATTATTTTCGTCCTGGTTTGCGAGTCAATTGCAATGTAAAATTTTCTTTAGATTGATTAATGCACGAAGCAGAGTAGGCAGAGGGAACCTAAAAACTAAGTGATACATTCCATTCCTATTGAGATACTTCCTTTTCCCACTTTCCCACTGAATTCTCGAGACATTGTGTGTTGTGCGGGACTCAACGCTAAGCGAATTTTTCGATAAAATGCTTACAAGTGGTCCAAGCTCAGTTTTTACATTTTTTTTAATCAAAATATTTACAGCATTACGATTTTTTCCATAGGGTATACAGTCAAATATAGTGTGCTGTTATACATAAAAGTAGAAATCATTGCCCCGAATGAGAATCGAACTTATAATCCTCGCATGTGCAATCAGACACTACCCCTTTGGACCTCTATAAATATTTAGGCGAAGTGTTTTTGGACTAAAACATTTAGTTTTCGCCATTTCCTTTTATAAAAACTTCTAAGAAACAACTCAACGCGCTTCCAAGTAGTAGATAATAAAAGTGAATGTAAAAAAAAATTATTTTAAACAGGTAGGTATAATAAAAATACTTTAATACATGTAATAAAAGAAAGAAAAAAAAACAGTGTTTCTTATAGTATTATCATAAAGATAAATTTGCTTCGGTGAACGCCCTATTTTTAGGAACTAATGGTTCTGGTTCTGTTCTGGTTCAGTTAGGCTACAGTGCTACAGGATGCACGAGAGTGCGACTATAAACGCGATAAGTTGTGGGTTCGATTCCCATTCGAAAAAATGAAATATTTAATATTTTCATTTCTTCGCTCTGGTAACGAGACAAAGCGTGGCGTTGAGTCCCACGGGAAATGGGGAACGGAAGTGTATTAATGGAAACGGAGTGGCCCAACACTAGGTTCCCATATTCCTTCTGCCTACCCTGCTATGTGCGGCATCCTGCGTGATGTGGGATCCTCTTTTAGTGGTCCCCTAAAATCCATAAAGAATCTACATGCGTGCGTGCGTTGTTTGTCAGTCACTAAGAAGCGATGGGCGTCCTACGTCCACAGAGTCTGGGGGAGCTGAGCGGGCCGTGTCTTTCCCAGAATAGTCTTGTGACGATCCCAGAATTTTACTAACAAAAAGAAATTATATTTAAAAAGAAGGTCTTTACACACAAAGTTAAAGTTGTCCTCCTCTCTTCCTCCCTTTCATTCCTCTGGAAAATATCTCTAGACACGTCCTTATAAGTAACGGAAGTTTTATCTACTTATAGGTATATTAATTGTGTATAATAAATGAAATGTCGTATAATCTTTTGAATAATTGTCTCCATTCTATAAAGATATTCTTATGTTCAATTCATATTTTAGCAATTTTTTTTTTCGTATTACAATTTTTTTAATCTTCAGGAGGTAATCAAAGGTAAATGTGTGTGCATGCGTATGAAGATATAAAAATAATTAAAATTATTAAATGTTTTTTTTAGCTTTACGCAGTAACCTGCACAAAGCAGGTGAGGCAGAAGGAACCTGGAAACCCAGTATTAAGACATTCCATTCCTATTAAGAAATACTTTCCCATTTTTCGCGCGTTGAGCGAGAAAATGAAAATATAAAACGTGTACTTCTTTAATAAATATTTATTATTATAAATAGATATACGTTAATCATATTTTATTATCATAATTATGTAATAAAATTTTATTGAAAATATATATAAAAACTTATGATTTTTATTACCAAGTGATTGTTTAGGTCAACATTTTTCCACGTAATATAGCGAGTTCCTCTTAATTTTTTTATAGCTTTACGCTGCTTCTCGCATAAAGCAGAAGTTTAGACACTCCGGTCCTTCCAGGCATTTCCTGATCAATTTCCGTGGCATTGAGTGTTGAGTAGCGGAACTCAATGCCGCGTTTTGTCTCGTTACACGGGGTCGTGGGCGGCGGTAATCACTTGCCATCAAGTGACCCGAACGCTCGTTTGTCTTGTCCTTTTCCATAAAAAAAGCGAGGGAAGGAAAATAACTCACTTCCCTAATGGTTGCAATCTTATCGATCCCATATAACCATCGCGTTGACAATTAGCTCACGCAAAACTTGGAAAGGGTAGATAAAGTAAATGTGTATACTTTTATGAGATGAAAAAATCATTATAAAAAAAAATAACTGTTAAAAGAAAAAATCATGCCCTGTAGTATAACTAAAATTGAAAAAAAGTCATAATTGATACACACATAAACAAATCTTAAATTCTTTGCAAAATAAAAGGACTAACTACAGTCAGGACCCATTTTAATTTCACAGGGTTTCCACTTCTATATCCTTCTATATTTCCATAAAATGTTTACTACTTCAAAAGGGCGTTTAGTGCGAAACGGGATGTTTTAAAAGTAGGGGCCATGTGATCACCTTAATATGCTGCAAAAGAAGCTGCAAAATACACTCTATAACCCGTATGCAAAGTAGAAATACCTATGTTAAAATAATTAGATACGAATACACGATACGAAATACGAAGATTTTCTTGGCTTCACGCTTTTTATCTGCCTCATAAAGAACAGCAGACAGAAGGAACCTAAGCGCTAAGATCCCATTTTCCGCCAAACTTTTGAGATATTGCTTATTGAGTGGCATAACTCAACTCCGTGTTCTGTCTTTGTACCAGAGCGTTTAATTAAATTTGGTGTGCCATTGCGCCATTTCGGCGATAAACTTTGAGTAATTTTTGTAATTTTACAGGTATCGTTGGTATTTCATTCGGCTGCAACAGTCAAATTTAACGATCCTCTCGCTTATATTATGAATATAAACTACGAAGGAACCAAAAAAGTTGTGAAACTGAGCAAGAAGATAAAAAATCTTGAGGTAAGTTAAAATGTATAACAAAATATGAATGTGACCCATATTGTTTAATAAAATAAAAATATCGAAGGACCAAAAAAAAAATAAAAAAAAAAACAAAATATAAATGAACAAGCGGAACTTAACGCCGCGTACACTTAATCTTTAATAAAAATAATATTATTTAGTAAATATCTATATGAAGACAATTGTGGCGCATGAGCTCAATGGGTGACCGTAAACGCGACTGGTTGTGGGTAAGATTCCCATTCGAGGAAATGAAATGTTTATTTAAATATATTTTTCATTATATGATTTCATTCATGTATTCTATCATTTCTTCGCTTTGGTGTCGAGGCAAAGCGCAGCGTTGAGCTTCGCCACTCAACACGCAATTCGTACAAAATTCGGCGGAAAGTGAGGAACGGAGTGTCTTAGCACTAGGTTCCCTCTGCCTACACTGCTGTGTGCGTGATACAGCGCTAAGCTGATTGATAGATTGAAATATATAAATGGAGCCATATCCGATGATGGGCGTGATGTAACTTACGAGCAACTACACTTTTTCGGATTGGTAAAAAGACGCAACGCACAATATCTCAAAGAATTGAGCCGAGCTATAGCCAGAGGAACGGAGTGCCCTAACGCAAGGTTCACTCCGCCTACCCTGCTTTTTGCAGGATATAAGCGTGAAGCTATATTTCTTTTTTCTAGACATTTGTTTACATTTCCACTGCATACTGCCAAGGAGACAAAACTGTTATATATGAATCGATGTACCCTCGTATGTATCAAGAGGAAGAAGTTTATAAATTTATCGACACTTACGGCGAGAATCCGACTGAAATTGCAAAATTGTTAGGTAAGATGTTAGTATTTTGATGTAAACAGCACGCTTTTTCCCGCAGAGTGAGAGGGAACCTAATGTTAACTGCTAAGACACTCCGTTCCCCACGCACTGCAATATTTTCGATATTGCTTGTTTAGTGACAGAACTCAATACTGGTTTTTGCCAACCAGAGAGGATTTTTTTAGCTTCCTGTACATAATAGGGTCGACGGTAGAAACCTGGTAACCTAGTATTAAAACACTTCGTTCTCCAATATTCACTGGATTATTGAAGCATTGCGTATTGAGTAGCAGAACTTTACGCCACGTTTAATATTCCCTTTCCCCGAGTGGGAATCAAACTCACAGCCGTCGCGTTGACAGTCGCACGCTTGTGCCAGCGAGTGAGGGATTAAATGAAAATAAATATAACCAATACCCCATCACAATCCCCATCGAGCTGGTCTGATGATGGAGCCAGGACCTGAATAGTGGAGCTCTTCAAAGGTTACTTGTAAACCACTCGATTATGCTCATATAATTTATAGCTCTGGGCATATTCTATAGCACTTGTAGACTCTTTTTTATTGAATTTCAGAGAAACGGCTTAGATTAAGTAAGTTACCTGATATCCCTAACCCAACTGGTGGTGAATAGCAATTTCAAGAATAATATCATCCTTAAATTTTTGTTCGTGATTGTCGTGGCGCAGCGGCACAGCCTCTGACTGTAAACGCGACGGTTGTGGGTTCGATTCCCATTGGCGTGAATTAATTATTTTTATATGTCTTCACTTACTAGAGCGATTACAAGCAAAAATGCGGAATTGAGTTCCGCAACTTATAAAACAATGCCAAAATCACCGAGCTATCTTTTTATTTCATTAAAAGCAACAATATTGTAACAAATATTTGATTTTATTTTCAGATGGAAAACCCAATACGTATACACTATCAAAATCCTTGTGTGAAAGTTATATAGAGGAAGAACACAAGCCAATGTCCACCATCGTCTTGAGACCATCTATTGGTAAATCACTATATAACATACACCTTTATATATAGATATACTAGCGACCCAAACACTGCTTCACTCGCTTAAGCTTAAGCGCTACGATCTCTGGCACTCCTGTCGGATTTGCTTTTTTGTTTTGTTTGAAAAATATCTTTTTAGGAGTGCTATAGGCTGTATAACATTACGGTTTAATTCTTAGTTCGCCTTAAGTAATGAAATAGCAATAATTAGCTATTTCATTACTTAAGCCTTTGTATTACTTCCACTGAGTGCTCTGCAGCAGTTAGGTATTTGTAAGTACATTATAATAAAAAAAATCCAATTTCATTAGTTCTACAATAAAAGTCCGCGACACCGTGTATCTATTATATATTTTATAAATGTATTTTATAAATAAGGCATTTTGTAAAAATTGCAAGGTTTCATTGTTTTTTTATTTGACAAACATATAGAAATTGACTACCGAAAGTTATTCTATCATCAAGGAAATTTAGTGAATATAAACTTTGACTTTTGGACGTATACTTTTTGACAAAATGTTAAGTTGAAATAATTCATCACGATGACATCCTCTCAAGAAGTGCTTGCATTTTCTCAGAATTATGATCAACTTCTTCATACATGCCCTTGTTTAACACTCGATTGGATGTCAAACCAAGGCGACATACCAGCTCCTACTCGCACGCAGGCTGAGTTTCTTGACTTGACTTTAATTTCAATAAATATTTTTTTATTTGTTTGTTTTTAAAAAGAACACATCAGACTATTCTGCAGTGGGCACGACTCAGTTCTCGCCATTCCTGGATTGAATCAACAAGCATAACGGTTATTTAGATTTATTACTATACATTTTTTGCAAAACCTACCTTCGAACACTTTGCAGTAGTCCCGGGTAGTTGCGGATAGATGAGGTGTTGATACAGTTTTTACGCGTACGACCTTAGATTTTTGTAAAATGATGAATACAGAGTTAAAGAGATTAATTAAAAATGCTTAAAAATCACGAAAATAAGAAAAGAAAATCACATGATATCTTTTTTTTTTCTAGTAACACCAGTTTATAAAGAACCTTTGCCTGGCTGGGTGGACTCTTGGGTTGCAGCCACTGCAGTCTTCAGCGACATCTCCAGAGGTCTCACTAAAGTCATGTACAGTGATAAGGACGTTATCTGTGACATGATACCCGTTGATTACGTCATTAACTTAGCAATTGTGGCTGGGGCGAGGGGAAATAAGTGAGTCTATCTATAGTTTTACACTTGCCTTTTTATAAGGATTGGCAGAGAGAACGTAGTAATAAGACACTCCACGTTCTTAGTTTTTTTTTAACTTCACGCTTTATTCCGCACATAGCAGGGTAGGCAGAGGGAACCTCGTGTTAAGACACTCCGTTCCTTTTCAACACTTTTCCGTTCCCCACTTTCTGCCCAATTTTTGGGATATTTTACGTTACCAGAACGAGGAAATGAAAATATTGAATATTTCATTCCCCGAGAGGGAATCGAACCCACAACCGTTGCGTTTATAGTCGCACGATAGTAAATACATATACGAATTCTCCCTAAACAGAAATCTCCCTATTTAACAATATTTTTATAAATTTCAAGGACTGATGATATCTTAATATTCAATTCGTCGTCTGGAACAGCAAATCCAATTACTTGGAAGGAGAGTGCAGATTTATATCTAGAAGAGAGTCTTAAACACGGAAAAAGTGAGTATTTTTTTGAATTTGAACCTTTACCTATGGCATAAATTCAAATTCAAATAATTTTATTCAAAATAAGAAGTTACATGCTTCATTTTTTGAACGTCAAATAATTTACCACCAGTTCACTAAAGTTAATGCCTCAGACCTAAGAAGAACCGGCGCAAGAAACTCAGCCGGACCTATTTTTTTTAAATAAATTTATACAAATACATATTTAAATATCTGTGACAATGATACTTTTGAAACAGACTGGAGCGAGCATTTCATTCCCAAGGTGTGTTATCATACATACATACATTGTTCCCTGCTAAAACAAAATAGTATGTAGCCCATTGAAATGTTACATTTTTTGTACCTTAGCGTTTGTTTCTCAAACAACGAAATTTTTTTTGTCTTTGGGGAAAGGAGAGGTGTGCTCGCTGACATCTTGGCAAAAGGTTTTGAAAAATAGAAAGAAAAGTTATAAGTTATAAGAAAAATAGAAAAGTTATAAGCAAAAAGAACAAAAACATATTGAACAAATGTCTTTTTTCTTTTGGTTTTATGTTTTTGTTATAAGTTTTTTACTGGTTGGTTTAGAATAATATGACATTAGAGTAATTCTATAGACGGTTTGTTAACAAATAATGTTCACTAAGCCCCCTTCTCTATCCAAAAGTAATATTGATCCTTCTACACATAAAAAAAATATTGCGTCCTCTGATAAACGCAACCCTAAATTGAATTTTTCAATATTCTAATTGAACTGTAGATATTGAGAAAATAAGTATGGGGCTCATCTAAAATAAATACAATTTTTTTATTATTTGCTAATCACAAAGTTTTATTCGATTTGCCGTATGTGTGTTAATGTATGTGAACCCTTCCAAGTAAACTTGACCCATCTCCCATTGTCCACTTGAGTTGAAATTTCTATTTCAACTTCAGTTCTGATTACAATATAATTATATATATTAGATTTTGCAGTTATTCCAAAATGGCCTCCGCAACAAAATGGCGGGTTACAAATTTATGAAAAACCCACCTAATATCAAATGATAGGGGTTATTTTGTATAAAATAAGCCCTATCATTTCATAAATAAATTTCTAGCTAAGCTTATTTTTAAAAAGATTTTTTAATTAATATTATATTAATTAATATTATATTATTTTAAATATATATTTTCATCTACAGGTGATCTAAAACCAAGAAAAGTGATGTTATTTTCGTCACCACTTTTAATTAATCTTTTCGCCTTCGCCCTTCAAACTACTCCGGCATTTTTAGCTGATCTAAGGCTACGGATAAAAGGAGAACAGCCTAAGTATATCCATTTTTGTATATTTTTTTTTTTATAGTTTTTGTATAAAGGTAGGATGTCGTAAACAGTAAAATGTACTGTAAACGCAATGTTCGATTCCTACTAGGGATAAATAATTATTTTCATTTTCCTGACCCGGTAGGACAAAGTAGCGGCGTTGAGTTCCGTTACCCAATACACAGTGTCAGTGTCGAATTCAGGTTGAAAACTGAGAATATCTTGAGTATTTTTTTCTCTGGCAACCCTGCTATATGCGGATTAAAACGTGAGGGTAAAACATCTACCATCAAAATCAGTCACTCACTTTCCGTCCAATTTCGAAACATTGCATGAAAATTCAAGTAAGAAATAATAAAATATATCCTACTATAAATTTATTATATTTCATTCGTTTTAATAAAAGTCCGCATATGACCGTTTCTTATAAATAAAATTGAAGTGTTTGTTTATGATTTCAAAATAAGTCTGTTTTTGCAAGTGCATGTGGTTCTTTAAATGATACGCAAATACAAAAATCAAAACAATTTATTCATTTATACCGATAAATTTAAATTAAAATTAAATATATCAAAATGGTTACTGTGGCTCAATCTTCAAAGATAAACATATACCGTTGCGGACTTTTTTAATAGATTTTTTAGACGAAAATATTTTATGTGTCTCATAAGGTTGAGTCAGCACACACCAAAGCTCGTTTTAAGCGATTTTTTCTTAAAACAACAAAATGCCTTGTGCTTAGCGATGGTTGTAATTAACATGGAAAAATAAATTGCATGTCAAATTAAAAGGTATTAATATATTAGTAGTATACAGTATACAGGTGGAACGAATAGACCAATAACGTAAACACATACTACTACAAAAATACGACTCGATTTCGGAATGAGGCGTATGCGGCGGTTTCCCTTTGATAGGCTTATGCATGCGTGCGTCGTTCTTGACAAATGGCGTTAAATATTACAACAATAATTTTATTATTTATTTTGTTTGAAAAAAAAAACACTCTTTTTTTTTCGAAAAACCCTTCCACCCTGTACATATATCGAGAATATTATAAATCTTAGGAAACCTATGTCCATCCCAAGACTCTCAAGTATCTCTATATAAAATTTTATCACAATCAGATCAGTTGTTTGGCTCTGGTTGTGTCACAGACAGTGTTACTTAATTACGATACAAATTTATAATATAAGTATGGATTATAGTACTTTTAAGATCTTAGAATATTCTTGGTCTACATTAAAGGCATTTTAGTATTAATATATATTTTTTAGCTTTACGCTGTATCTCGCATATAGCGGGGTAGACAGAAGAAACCATTTCAAAGAAACCGTTCATTTTCTAAACTCTGTATTATTGAGGGACGAAACTTACCGCCACTTTTTGTCTTGTTATAAGAGTAAAGAAATGAAAGATAATTATTAATTCCACTAAGTGAAATCTAAACCACAACTTTTGCGTCACGTCACATATTTAAAACCCCTCCTGATTAATCGACATTCATCTTATTTATTATTCCAGATACTTGAATATGCAAAAGCGAGCGGCTCTCCTCACAAATATATTGAAAATGTTTTCCACTACTTCTTTTAAAATGAATTCGCAGAAAACGGAGAAATTATTCACTACTTTGAGCGAAGAGGACAAGGTTCAATTCCCGTTTGATCCAAAAACGATTGTATGGAGGAAATACATGAGGATATTTTATAGAGGCGTTCAGAAATATATGATCAATGATAAATGAAAATTGTTTGTCTTTTTGATTTCTTAGTCTTTTACGTTATTTTTTTTATATTTTTTAGTTCCATGCCGCATACTGATTATTCGTGATTTCGGACCTGTGGTCTATTAGAAAAATAATCACGACTAAAATTGACGCATATTTTTATTTGACCGTAGTTTGCGATATATTTTTATATTTAAAAAAATAACATTATTATATGTATGTATAATACACATATTTACAAATAATAAAAAGTACGAGTTTATTCATAGTGTGTACAAAAGTTTATCATTTACAAAGTATTATAAAATTACCTACTTATGATAAAGAATAAATCTGAACACCTGCGCACTTTATTGTTATTGAAAACTGTCTTACATTGTATTTTGTTATAATATTTTAATATATGAAAAGGCCGCAGTGGCGCAGCTTCACAGCGTGTGACTGCAAAACGCGACAGTTGTGGGTTCAACTTGAGTAAATTAAATGTTTAATATTTTCATTTAATATTTTCGATTGAGATCCGCCAATGCCTCCAGAATTTGGCGAATAGGCTTAATGGGAACGGAGTGTCTTAAACTAGGTTCCTAAGTTCAATCTCATTACCCTGCTATGTGCTACAAGAAATAGCGTGAAGACAAAAACGTTTTAATTTAACGATACTGAAGGGAATTAGAGAATATTCGTTGTATCAAGTAATTTGTTACAATGAGGTGTCGTTATATAGAGGTTAGGATAGTCTACGATTCGCTTTAACAACGTTAAAAAAAATATTGATCTCAGCTTTTTTATTTATCAGCCATTGTAAACTTTAAAACAACAGTGTCTTATGAAAAATTTAACAAGTCTGAACCTGTGAACCGAGTCATGAATTTAATATGAAATTAAATGTAGTAAACTTCGTGAACTAACTAAACTTGAAATTCGTTATGTAGACGTGAATAAAATTTATTTTTTTTTGAAAATTCGTTATAAAAAGGTTTATATTTTGTATTATCTCTTATGGGCAGTTTTACGGGATACCGAAAAATTTATTAAATCGAGGAAATCGTTAGTCGTCGTCGTTATAGCCGTTTTGGGTCGTTACATTAAGGTTATTAAGGTAATTTCTTTGTACTTTTCGATAAAACGTGCTAATATGGTAACAATCTCTGCAATTTTGTATATAATGTTAATCACATCAGTGACTAAAGACTAATTTGTACAATAGATAGCGTTATCATCACAAAGTATATTCGATCGACACCTGCATTTTATAGATATGTGGCTATAGAGTGTTAAAGACGTAGATATGCCTTTTTAATTAAATTTGGTTTTTCTTAATTTAGTCACTTAATTATTATAAGAAATAATAATAATAATAATAATATTATAAGAAAAATTCTGAATCGATTCTGACATTAAAACCCTTGCTCGGGAAGTCCAAATGGAAATTATTGATTTACAGTGCAGTGATATGTTTAAAAACAAATATCAAAATTCATCTTTGTTGGAATTTTATAAGAGTCTTCCACTGGCATAATTTAATAGTTTGCACAAATTTTCTTGTGGGTTGGTTTCTTTTTTTTTTGTACTACGTATTTGTATAAGAAAACGTTTTCTAAAATGAAGTACACAAAGAATGTACAGGTCTAAATTAACCGATGAACATCTAAAATCTCTTTTAATATTTGGTACAAGTAAAATTAATCCACAATTACAAACAATGGTCGATGGAAAATCACAATTACGTAAATCTCAATAGTGTTTTCAATTTAATTATTTGTTAGTTATTTAATATACTTAAAATACCTTGCAAATGAATAAAATCGAGTAAATATTATTCTGTGTTTTCATTTTTTCCATTCAACTTTTCACGGCAATAGTAACAACAGAAATATTGGCTGTCGTGGGCCAGATTGATGACACTAGTCTTAAGCTATCGCTGGCCGGATTGATGGTAGTGGCGGGCCAGATTTGATCCGCGAGCCGTAGTCTGGAGACCCTTGATTTAGTGGAATGGAATATACTTTAATGCATACAAATAAATACGAGACATACAAACGTATGTCTTGTATTTATTTAAACAAAGGCGGCCCGGCCTAGTGTTAACACACTCCGTTCCCCACTTTCTGCCGAATTATGGAGGCATTGTGTGTTGAGTTGCAGAACTCAACGCCGCGCTTTGCCTCGACACCAGAGCGAAGAAATGGAAACATAAATTTAAGTAAATATTTCATCTCTTCGAGTGGGGATCGAACCCACAATCATTCGAGTTTACAATCACGCCTTGTGCCGCTGCACTACGACTGGCCTCTTACAGACAACCTTTGACAAAAATAAAAACACATAAGTTCTGGGACCCACCTAAATTTTTATTACTTAATAATGAATTGCCATGTCTATATTATATTATCTACACGCATTAACAAAAAAATATAGATAAATAAGTATAATCATTTTGATAATATGAATAATATTAAGAAATGATCTTTCCTTTAATGTCAGTGGTATTAGTTGTATAAGTATTAGTGATGGACAAACAAATTATATTTTTTTTAGGTGAGTAATATACGTTTATAAATATAGTATTATATATAGAATATTCGATCTTTAAAATACACACACAACAAAGTGGGTCCAAATCTCTTGAAATATTTCCTATATTTACAGTATTTTCAATTCTCTGCTGTGATAGACAAAATGCGACGCTGAGTTGCGTTAGACGTAAAGGAGTATGTTAATAATAGCTTCTGTCTGTTTCCTGCTACGCGGGGCTAACGTGTTGTGGTTTTTTTTATAATCTAATATGCCATGATCGCAGATTCAAATTTTTTTTTAACCTCACTGTATCCCGCATAAAGCAAAGTAGGCAGAGGGTACCTAGTCTGTGCCTAGAGCTAGTGTTAAGACACTACTTTCGCCGATCATATAATAAATAGGTAATTAATAGATTGTGGGTCCGATTCCCACTCGACGAAATCAAATATTTGATATTTTCTATTTCTCGCTCTGGTAACAAGGCAAGGCATGGCGTTGAGTTTTGTCACTCAACACGAAATAGCTCCGGAATTAGAAGGAAAATGAGGAACGGAACTGTCTTATTATGGATCGAAGTATTTCAACACTCTCAGGTTCTCAGGTTCCTTGTGCCTACGGCCTGTCCTGCTGTGCGGGACACATCGGACAGCAAAAAAAAAATATTTAAAAGCTCTGGTAGGTAAAACTCGGCTCTGAGTTCGGCCATTCAACAAACAATGCCTTGAATTCTAATGTAAATAATAAATTACATGTCTTGACTTAAAGTTATATCTGTATATTCTGCTAAGCGTAAAGCTTGAAGCTAAATCTCCCAAATTACAACTGGGCACAATACTAACTAAATCACATTCATTTCAGTTTACTTTATTTATTATTAGCTTCACGCAAACTATTATGGAAATGCGGAATATATTTCAGTTAGGTAGAGGGAACCTAGTTTCACACGCACCGACCGATTTTCGACACATTGCGTGTTGAGTAATATTCTACTTCCTTTTTTTCCAGTTTCTCTCCTCTCCATCCACCAGGTGACATCACAATGGAGCTGTTCCGTGAACTCTGATTGCTCGAGCTTAGTTGGCAGCGTCTGTAACCAGGGCGCCTGTCAATGTAGACCTGGAACACAGCCTTTGTTGGGTGGATCATTTTGTGGGGACAGTAAGTTTGACTTGTATGTATATTGTGATAGTATTGAAATTGGATAATATTTGAGTATGATTGTCTATTTAGGGTTCCAACTATGCACTAGCTAAATTTCGTAGATGTATGTATGTTTGTCCATCCATAATTTTCTCGGAAACTGAAAGTCGAGATCTAAATCGAGATGATCTTTTTCATTTATAAGTTAGTAGTTTATAACTTAGGATAAGTTGAAAAATAGTAAATTTAAATTAAAAAAAATAAAAGATATATCAAAAACCGTTCAGTACTTTTTAGATAATTAAGCATTTCTGGAGGAGTTAGATATAATATATTAAGTTGTTATTTTTAAATTTTATTTGGAAAACTCTTTTCGATTCATATTTTTTTTACTTTTAGAAATTTTATGTAGTACAACTAGCTTTCGTTTGTTTGTGTTTTTGTTTTTAATGATGGCTATTTTTTAAGGTTATTTTGTTTTTTTAATGTTTGAATTCTTTTTTTTTCAGTTGCCCCATATCATACATCCCCATGCTATGAAAACCACCAATGCAACAGGCTGTTAACTAGTTATCTATGTAAACAAAATGAAGGCGAAGAAGGTAAGTTTTTAATAAATACTACCTTTTAAGAGACTAGGAGTGGCGCAGGGGCACCTAGGCAAGGCGTAGTGTTGAGTTCCACCATTCAACACGCAATGTCTTCTGAATTCGGCGGAAAAAGGGGAACGGAAGTGCCTTAACACTAGGTTCTTAATAATTTAGCCAGGCTTTTTGACTGCATACCAGAGCGAAGTAATGAAAATATTAATAAATAGTAAATTTAAACCATCGCATTACAGTCACACCCTAGTGCTCCTGCGCCACGACAGCCTCAAAATAGGCTAACATAATTATCTCATTCCTACAAAAATCCAAAATATTTGATTGTCTTTTTCTATCTTTTTTTTTACATAAGACGCTTCCGTCCTCCTACATTGTCTAGTGACTGTATTAATGTTATGATGTTTCTATTACAATTTAAAGCTGCTGTCGGCACAACGTGTGACTGTAAATGCGACAGGAGGGGGGTCAATTTTCACTTGAGTAAATGAAATATTTTAATTTAATCACTTGAGTAACAAGACAAATGGCGAATATATTCCGCCACTCAACACGCTATGTTTCAAAGATTGGGTGCTGAGTTTATTTACACTAGATGTAATCAACCAATTATAGAGCGTGAAGCAAAACAAGAATTTAATACAGTTATGATATTGAAAACTGTCATTAATTGCTTTTTTCAGTTGGAACCTGCAGATGTCTACCTGGACGGCACTATTTCAAAGGAAGATGCTGGAGTTCCAAAGATTATGGTGAAGATTGCTCTCATGATGAAGAGTGCTTTGGAGTCATAAGAGATCCATTCAGTTTGTCATGTAGAGGAACCTGCCAATGCTCCGAGGGATATTTTGAGAGGCAGACGGGAGAGTGTCGTAGGGCAGCTTTGAGTAAGTTCAAAATTTAATTAGAAAAATATATTTAGCAAATATTGGCTTGAGGCCAGTCGTGGTTCAGGGGCCCAAGCATGCGTGTGTGTGGGATTTACATTCTCACTTGAGGAAATTAAATTTTTCATATATTAATTCCTAGCTCTCCTAACGAAACAAAGCGCGGCGATATGTTCCACTACTCAACAGTCAGCACGCAATGCTTTCAAAATTTAGAGGAAAGTGAAGATTTGGTTCCCCGTGTTCCGTGTATAACTGAGAACGGAGTGTCTTAAGACTAGCTTCCCAAATTCCGTCTGTTTATCCTGTGCGGAATACAGCGTCTTGCAAGCATTTGATAAAATCAACGCAAACGAAACAGGAACAGGAAAACAAGAATTTACGTTGTCGTAAATTCTAGTTTTCCTGATCCCATAAGATCAATCACCTGTCATCTATTATCCATCACTCGTCTCCAGTTTTCTCAATGCATGACGAGGACTGGATCATGAATGAGTAAGTGTAGAAATTAGAATCATCCTGGTACTGTTGGTGTCGTAAGAGGCGACTAAAGTACGTGTGGTAGAGTCACGTCGCCAGCAATGGCAACACGCATGGGCAGACTCGACCGGATCTTTACCACCCCCGGCATTTAAAACCGGCGTGAAGTAGTGGCTTTATGCCACTGCGTTTCGCATCAGGTAATGCCGGGCTCTGGCGCCCAACCCGCCTTAAAGGCCGGCGACGCACCTGTAGCTCCTCTGGTGTTGCACGGGGTCGTGGGCGGCGGTGTTCGTTTACCATCAGACGACCCGAACGCTCGTTTGCCTTATCCTTTTCCATTAAAAAAAGACAATGTTCTTAGTTTTTTTTACCTTATTACTACTAGTATCAACAGTGGCCATCTCTTATTGCTGTGGTTTAAATGTAATAATTATAAATATTTTTAGGTGTGGGTGAAGGGTGCGTAGCGAATGAAGATTGCCAATTTCCTAGAGGTGTTTGTGACATTGACACATTTAGCTGCATTGAAGGTAAATTACAATATATTTACTCTTAAAGATATAACGTGGAAAACGGCCACAAGCGTGCGACTGTAAGCGTGACAGGTTGTGAGTTCGATTCCCAGCCGTGAAATTGAAATCTTTAATATTTTCATTTTCTCGTTCTGGTAACAAATTCGGCTGCTCAATTCTGAATGTGATGGGAAGTGACTAACGGAAGTGTCTTAATGGGAACAGAATGTCTTAACATTTTACAAAATATATATTTTCTTCAAATGTGGTGGTAGACCAGAGAGGTGGCATTCGTCTGTCACTTGACACAATTATTCTCTATTCACTATTGAAATTACCATAGTTTTATATTTCAATATCCTCGCGTATCATTCTAAAAATATATCTGTTCTCTCTAGCGAAGATATGGGGCTTTTCAAACCTGATGTTATGATTGGGTTTATTCACTGAACGCGCACTCACAGCTATGCTTTTTTATATTATTACTTCTATTTTATTAGATTATTCGCGGCATTGAGTTCCGCCACTCAACACGCCAAGCGTCCAGAAATCGGCGGAAAGTGGAGAACGGAGTGTCTTAACACTAAGTTTCCTCTGTTTACCCTGCTGTGTGCGTGATGAAACGTGAAACTGATTCCATTTTGTTTAACTCACTGCGACTTTCAGATAACGAGCCCACAGAAAATGAAGAAGGCGCTCATAAATTAACTAAACAAATACTGAAAATAAATAACAACCAAGAAAACGAAATGAATAACCAAAATATATCAAATCATAATATGGTGGCCGTAAATATGAATGCGATACGTAACACCTGCGACTCATTGGCACCGTGCGCCAGTCCCTTCGTCTGTTCGGAGTTCGGTGTCTGCATATGCCCTATTGGTTATTATGAAAGTCCTGATGGATTGATTTGCTTTGCTGGTAAGCTTTAATCGATTTCAAATAAAGAGATTGTGAGTTTGATATGTATGTATGTGTGTATGTTTGTAATATTCCTGTAATTGGATCGTATTTGTGTGTGAGTGTGAGGCCGTCGTGGCGCAATGGTGCAGCGTGTAACTGTAAACATGAAGGTTGTGAGTTCGTTTGCTATTTGGGTGAACGAATTATTTAATATTTTCATTTCCTCGCTCTGCTATATCAAAGTCACATATTTAATTTTTAATATTTTATTTTCGATTACTTTACGGTTTATAAAAAGTTAAATATGAAATTTACACCATCACTGTACCAGAATGGAAAAGTGACCAAGTAATAAAAAAAGAAAAAAATTATCATAGACACAATGTTGATTTCTAATTATAAAAATTATTTTTGTTAATATAATCAAGTAACTGACTTCACTTTTTTAATCGCTTGCACAAATGCAAAGCTCTTTTTAAGCCTCGCGACTTGTATATATTAGTTACTATCTTGTGTTATTTTAGAACCCATGATATACGGCTAGAACTGCCAGTTCCTTTGGAAACATATATCTCGAGAGATCATAATTTAAAGTAGCTCAGTTAATTTAAACGTTATAGGAGTACATTTGTAAAGGGGCCCCGTAGACCCACACGTTGGGTCGCAAGGCAAACACTGCTCTGAACTCCTTATCCCGTATCAACACACACACCCGCATGCGTAATCTATGGAATGTTATTTAGTTTTTAACCAACTTCTGTAAAAGAAGGGGGTTATCAATTCGATTGCATTTTTAGGATTCCGTTACTTTTAACGAAAACAGGAAACCTTATAACATCACTTTGTTGTCCGCCTGTCTGTCTGTCTGTTTGTGAATTTCTTTGTCTCAGGAACGCTTGAACGAGATATTGACTTGAAATTCAAACTTAATACTCAGATCTACGGATCTATAATTTACTGAAAAAACGTATTTCTATATTTACTTAAAAATGGCCGTTTATATTGCAAAAAAACACAGTCGAGGGAATGAATTATTATTTCTTAACTATTTCTTCGCTCTGGCATACGCAATGGCCTAGAAAAATTCGGCGGAAAACGGGGAATTTAGTGTTCTAACACTAACACATCGTAAATCTGATTTAATTAGATTTTTAAAATCGTTCTTTTTTCAGAACTTGGGTCTCCTGCAACAGAAATACAATGTAATGGTTCCTTAGCTGTAGTCATCGACGGTGTTTGTACCTGCCCACCGAATTTCTACTTTGAAGACAACATGCGGGATTGTGTTAGAGGTAAGCCGTTGGACCTCATTCTATAGTAATAGTTAAATGCTGAAGGGTTTTTTTGCTTGATCATTAATCCCAGGAACTACTGATGATGATCAATAGATAAAATGTGTTAAATATTCTACATAATTGTTCCTCCACGTTATGTCTCGCATGTAACAAAGTAAAAGGTTCTGGGTTCGGTCCCTGATAATAATAGGCAGGGCATAAAATATTTCCATTCCTTCACTCTGGTAAGACGAAGTGCGGCGGAATTCCGCCGAGCAATACCTAGATAAATCGGACGAAAAGTTGGGAACGGGTACGGAACAAAAAAATATTAATTATATTTGAAATTTCAGTTACACGTCGTTTAAACGAGTCCTGCGTGGTGGATGTGAACTGCCACACCTTCGGAGCGGCAGCGCGATGCGGTCCACCACAGGACCCATGGGGTTTCAGAAATTGTGAATGTAACCCCGAATTATCTGTTTGGGATAGTGCGAGGAATTTATGTAGATACTTTGCTGGTAAGTAGATTATTTTTTTATAATATTTATATTCCTAATATTGTGTTTGTATTGTATGTAATGTATTCTTATTGTACGTGACGCCAGTCAGTCGCCAGGGGTACATAGTGTGACTGTAAAGGCGACTGGGTGTGGGTTCAATCCCCATTCGAAAAAATTAAATATTAATCAAAATTTATATTTTCATTTTAGCTCTGGTTTCTGATGGCCGATGGCTGGTTTTTGGAGGCATTGCGTGTTGAGCGACGGTACTCAACGCCGCCCTTTGTCTTGTTACAAGAGCGAAGAAATAAAAAATATAAAATATTTCATTCCTCCGTGTGAAAATTGAACCTACAACCGTCGTGTCCTCTAACAGCTACAATCTCCTTTAATTAAGTCTCTTGTAATTTTTACAGGTGTAGGAGAAGTCTGTAACGTAGACAGTGATTGTTTGGCTGGTGACCTCGAAATACAGTGTGTGCAGAACGAGGGAGGACAGGGATACTGCACCTGTCCCGACGGATTGACGGAGTTTGAAGGATTGTGCTTGACTAGCGGATTAGGTTTGTGCCATCTTGTGTTGATTTTTTTTTTAGTTTCACGCTGTATCCCGCATATAGCAGGGTAGGCTGAGGGAACCCTAGTGTTAAGACTATACATATTCAAATTTGAAATAAACATGTGGCTTGGAAGGCAAATATGTTGAGAAGGAACTACATACATAAACTCAACAGTTGCCCTTTTTTTTAAGTGTGATCCCCAAAAAAAGAGTGGCTATAATAAAATTGGTTAATATCTGTATATATATCTGTAAAAATTCTGAAAAATGTACGTGTGTATAATATATTATATTATGTCCGCAATCTATTCAAAATTTAAGTTTAAGTAACTACAAGATATTTCCAGGATAAAATGTTTTGAATTAATATTAATACAATCTCATGTGGAATATCTGTCAATGTATAATAATTAAATTAAAGAAAATCAAATTAAATCAGCTTCACGCTGTATCCCGCACACAACAGGGTAGGCAGAGGAACAGGACAGAGGAAAAGGAAATCTAGTGTTAAGACACTCCGTTCCCACTTTCCGCCGAGTTCTGGAGGCATCGTGTGTTGAGTGGCGGAACTCAAAGTCGCGCTTTGCCTATACACCAGAACGAAGAAATGAAAATATAAATGTAAATAAATATTTAATTTCCTCGAGTGGGAATCGAACCCACAACCGGTCGATTTTACAGTCACACTTTGTGCCGCTGCGCCACGACTGGCCTAATAATTAAATTGTAACATTAGTGGTGAAAATGCGATTGTTGAGTTTGTTGCTGGCTCTTCTCAGAAAACTGCCTTCTGGGCCGGTGTATGATGGTAGCAACATGTTCATACGACAATATACTTACTTATACTTGAAAGAGGATCTAATTAAATGTGCTTACAAAAATTGATTCTAGTAAAGAATAATTCGAATCTGGGATACATTATATTTTTTTAATGTTTCTAAATTTAAGTATTTTTTTACTACAAAACACAATAAATAATCACAAAGTTAAGCTTCTCACTAGCTTTTGAATTCAATCTTACATTTCAGTGCTAGGAGAGTCCTGTCAACATGCTTTAGAGTGTACCGGTAACGAGAATACGGCGTGCGACGGTGTCTGTGTTTGTGGCGATGGGTACCAAGAAGTGGAGGGTAGCTGTGCGCCAGGTAGGTGAATTCTTTTATATATATTTTTAGCATTTTTAAAGTATTATATCATACTTAAGAAAATCTGTTACTACTTTTTTAGAAAACCTGTAACAAATTAATATGGCGCCCTTAACAGCTAAGCCACACCTTCATCATCATTATCAATCTGTGCGGAAATTTTAATATGCGTGTTACATTTTTTGTTGTTGTACTCGATTTTTTTTATACAATTAAGCTAGTGCATTAATAAATGCAATAACTTGTTTTAATATTGTCGAGTAAACCTTATAAAATGTTAATATACTTTAACGCTCAGTTAACCTTTAGGGAGCGGCTGTAGAGAACGGCTTATGCATATGACCTCCGAAAAATATGAAAACTGTTTATTTATTGTGTTTAGTGTGTATAAAATTATATAGCATTATATTTTTTTTCTGTACAGCACCATAATAGGGTTGGCAGAGGGAACCTAGAAACCTGACGTTAAGATACTCCATTCTCATTAAGACAGTATCGTTCCCCACTTTCCGCCGAATTCTAGAGGCATTATAAGTTGAGTGGCTGAACTCAACGCAGCGCTTTTTCTCGTTACCAGAGCGTAGAAATGAAAATACTCAATACTTTATTTCCTCGAGTGGGAATCAAATTTAACCAAATACCGATGCCAGTCGCACGTTTGTGCCATTGCGTCGCGACTGGCTTCTTATTATTTTTTTTAATTTTTAATATATTATTTTATTTTTTTCAGCTATCGGTGGTACATGTGCACAAGATTCAGACTGTGCTCTGGAGAACACTGTATGCAGGAACAGTTCTACAGGCTTCACCTGTCAATGCGATGAGAGCTTCGTCGAATACGAGAGAGTTTGCTGGCCGGGTAAATATTTTACTTTATTTACCTATTCCACGCTACACCCTATACTAGGTTTTATCACTGGTTTTGTTCGCGTGGCCAGATTAAATTACTCGTTGTGTATGACATATTATACATTCTAATTGCTGGAGGGGAAAAGAATGGTCCAATTCGAATAAGTAGTTTCTGAGATTACCGCGGTTAACCAAACGAACTTTCTACATTTAAAACACTAGTAAAGATAGATGAGGCCGTAGTAGCGCAGGAGCACAAACGTGCGACTGTATACGCGATGATTCTGGATTCGATTCTGATTCGAGGGTGTTAAATAATAATTAATATTTTTATTTCTTTGGTAGACAAGAAAAACCGCAACAATGAGTTCCGCCACTCAACACGCAATGCCTTAAAAGATCAGTGGAAAGTGGGGAGCGGAAGTATCTTAATGGGAACGGTGTGTCTTAACACAATGTTATCAAATTCCCTCTGCCTACGTCTGCTATGTCCCGTTCATATATACAGTGTGAAGTTAAAAAATATATAGAAAGACAGAGAATATATTTCAAAAAACTTTGTTCTCCGCTTTCTGCCCGAATGCGATACAATACGCGTTAGGCAGAGCAGGAAAATGAAAATGATTCATTACTCCGAGTGGAGTTCGAACCCATAACTATCAGATGCTTTGCCACATGACTTGCTAACGTTTTCTATCATTGAAAATGATTAAGACACCCCCGTTCCCCACTGTTACGTTGTTGAATGGCAGAACTCACAAAGGCGTTCTAATATAGTTTATTAATTATAATATTATTTATATTTTCATTTCTTTTACAGTTGCCTCAGGTTTCAACGGTAATTGCACCGTATCACCTCAGTGCGTGGATATATTAGGAAATTCGAGCCTCTGCAGTAATGGGTTCTGTTCCTGTGCTGACAACCATCATTTTAGGGATGAGGGATGTTGGCCTATCACTGGTAAGATGAAAAGAAGTTATTTCTGTAGAAAATGAAATTTATAGATATTTGCTTATAGTTGTTGATGATTAGCACGTTCACTACGCTACCAATTTTGGATAATTTTTAGTTATGGTTGAGATCAAATCAGGCCTAACCAGAACTTCCCTTTAGGTAGATTCCCCAATAGATGATATATTTTCGGCCTTATAAAGGTTTTGTAAATGAGGAGTAACTTAACTAGAAACATGATAAGAATTCAAATTTTTGCTTTAATTACATTTGTAGTTTTGTTTCAACGATAACTTCGCCCCGTATAAATACATAATTATAGGAAACTAAGGTTTTATTTTCTTTTTTATATTTATACTTTCTTTTTCAAAATATATACAATAACCATATAAAAATACCAGGTATTTTGGAATCCTGCTCCAGAACCAGCCAATGCTTCTTAGGCGAGGATTCATCAAGAGTCGTGTGTAGAAACAGTTTGTGTCAATGTGACTTTGATTATTCATATTCCGAAGAGACTGGAACTTGTTGTGAGTATAATTACATAAGTTGCAGACAGAACTTAGTGTTATTGACTTATTGAGGCCGTCGTGGCACAGCGGCTGTATTTGCGATGGTTGTGGGTTCGGAAATCATTGACAATTATTTATTCCTACGAGTTAAAACTTCCCTTTTCTCGGTCTGGTAAGAAGATAAAGCGCGGTGTTATATTATAACCCAGTGTGTAAAATTTAATAATAAATCTTAATTTATTATTAATAAATTAAGATACTTATTTCTTATCACAAGGTCGCTTCTGCCTATCCTGCTCAAAAAAAATATTTGTTTAGCGTTAAATCCGTTTCTCATGTCCATCTCCTGCACAAATGGCAGGGTAGACAGAGGAGGCTCCAAGTGGGAATCGAATCCACAACCATCGCGCTTACAGTTACACGCTTGTACCTCTGCGCCACCACGGCCGCCTTAAACTACTTGCGTATAGTAATAAGCATGATATATTGAATATATTAAACATTAAATCTATATTAAAATATTTTTTTTTCAGCATCATCAGCAAGTCACATCACTGCGAGTATAGTTTTATTCACAACAATATTGATGCTAGTGACGTAAATAATATGTTTTTGTGTATAAAAAAATAATATAATTTAAAGTTATTTATTATTAAATATTATTAATTTTCTTTTTTTTTTATTTAACTTGTCCTATTTTCCTTTTACCAGCCTTGTTACATATAAAAAGGGTCCCGGCTGTTTATCCTAAAAACCTATCTGACAATTTTTTTTAATTTTGATTTAGTTGCTTTTTTGTTTTTTTTTTAATTATTTTAACAAAGAATAATAGCAAACTTCTTATAAACAACGATATATGTATGAATTCATTAGCATCCTATCCAAATCGATTTTTAATGATCGCAAAAAAGTCATTTGTAAATACATTTTGTAATACAATATTAAATTTAATTATTTTCCTAATAAAATTAGTAATTTATTTATAAAAAAAACGAATGTCTGTCTGTTGATGTTTTGCTTGCTTACCTGAGCATTTTTGACTGTAAACACGACCGTCAGGAGCTGGACTCCCTTAATTTTATTAGCGCAGCGTTGAGGTCCGCCACTCAAACCCAACTCTTGTCTTGGTAATTAGGTAGTGTATGTAGAACGGAGTGTCTAGGTTGCCTTTGCCTGTACTGTTATATGCGGGATACAGCGATAACCAATCTTTTGTTATCTAGATAGATATCTTGTGTATCAGAATTAAGGCAGTTTTGCATTTCGGAAAAAATCGGGAAAATGGAAATAATTTTATATACAACTATTCTCCCAAGTAATAATCAAACTCACAACCGGCACGTTAACAATCACACGCTGTACCACTGCACCACGACTACCTTTATCAATTATCAATATTTTTTTTAAGTAAAGACACAAGAAGAGCTGTATATTTATATTAGTCATGAAATCAAAAGAACATAAATTATACTTAATTGATTTTTAATGACTTTTTCACGTTACCGTACGTTTTATCAAAATATGAATTATTTATTTAGTTTTCTGGTATTTATATCCCGTGAATTCGCCCGCTTAAATGGGAATAATGTTGTGGTGCTGTATATGACTTATAATACATTCTGACTGTAGCTACAGTCGGATGTATTTCTGGCAATCATTTAAAATAACACTGTAATAAAGCATTAGCCTTCCTCAATATGTATTAATTATCAACTTTAAAAAACAGTAGTTCCTGAGGTTAGCGCCAACAAATAAATCAAACAATCCCTTCAGCATTATAATGTCAGTATTTATACCACATATATATATATATATATTTATACCATATATATATATATATATATATATATATATATATATATATATATATATATATATATATATATATATATATATATATATATATATATATATATATATATATTTATAATAT
>DWQW01001660.1:0-31826 GCA_018249695.1 Heliconius erato demophoon
TTAACCTCGACACCAGAGCGAAGAAATGGAAATATAAATTTAAGTAAATATTTCATCTCCTCGAGTGGGGATCGAACCCACAACCAGTCGGTTTTACAGTCACACCTCGTGCCGCTGCGCCACGACCAGCCTCACCAACCAATTCGCTTTTCGCTCATCGCTCAGCACCAGTCCGCAGAGCGACACGACGTGCAATCGAATATTCATATCGCTTTTTCTCCATACAATACAATACTTACAGCTTGTTCATTAAACATTATTTTGGATCAGAGCCAAAATATCCTTCACACGGACTTTTATTACATATGTACTTGTATTTCATTATATTTAATTTTATTTTTGTTTATTTCATTGTGGCGTAAATGAAACTTTGAAAATCTATTATGCTATTAGATTCTATTTGTTTCGATCAATTTATAATTAAAACTTATTTTGATTAGATAGTGATAAGCGCGGCGTTAGGTTCCACCTGTAAGATTGAGAGAATATATGTAATGTAAGAATTTCCTTATTATTATTATATCTTTCGTGTCTTAAAATATCTTTAGATGTATAACATTTTATATCATCCCCCGGCCAACTTTGTACGGACGTCAACTAAAATTATTGTAATTCGAAATGTCATCTGTCGAGACGTCTGATTGCTGTAGGGATGGAATTTGTTTAAAATTTTTCTTATCGATGTATCGGCAAAGGTTATGTTTTGTTGTTAGATAATGTTTTATCGATTAAGAAATTCTAGCTGTTCCATATTATATTTACACTATTATCTATAAAATTAAATAATTATTACATGTACAAAATATAGAGTAAATTATACTATTTTTTTAAAGAAAATAACTAATAAAGAAAATATGTAATTCTCCCTTTAGAAGGTAGGTTAGTGAAAATATAAGATTTCAAAACAATCACTTATATTTTTTTTAATAAAACAACACAAAATAACCAATCTACAATATTTATTAATAGAATACCAAATATCTTAAAAATAATTAATTAACAAGAAACATTACAAGATGTGTAGTCACAACCCTACTAAGAAAGCATTTGACTTTGACACATCACTAATGACATTTGACAGAAGACGCGAGCGCCATCTATACGAGTGCCGAATCGATTCCACTTACTGCCAATCAAGCGAAAATAGATTTTGGACGATATTTCATTTGTTAATTTTGGTGCAAATGACGAATTATCAGTTCGAATTCCTTAAACGTAGCCAAGTATGTGAAAATTTTGCTTTATTTTCATGACAGAAATGTTTTTTGAAATGAAATAAGGATTTATAACATCGATATTTATGTGTTCATTCGTTATACAAAGTGATTATATAGATTTAATTCAATATATATTTTTTAAAATGGCTTAAATCTGTATTGCTTCAGTATTGTAGCTTCAGGATTTTTTTTAGTCATACGAAATAAAGTAGAGTGACAAAACACACGATGCCTCAGAAATTTGAGTGTGAGGAAAGGAGTGTCTTAACTACTACTACTCTATTTCCTCTGTCTTGTCTAGCTATCTAGGTAGGTGCTAAGATTAAATTGTTAAAATAAATGTTCACGTAGCAAAATCGTGTCGTATTTGTTACGTTTCTTCAAAACTGATATTTTTTATTTGAAATTTGTAAGGTGAAACTTATTTTAATACAATTCAACTGTCGAAAACGCTTATATAAGCGTTCATTATATTACAAAAAGATATTGTGATGAAAACGAAAAATGAAAATACTATAGAGAAAAACCATTAAAACACTCGTATTTAAATTCATTATGTTTTTCGGATAAATAAATTTAATAGTAGAAATTAATGTACGAAAGTATCGAGTTTCATACGTTTTGAACGGATACGCAGAAATATATTTTATTATAGCCGATGTTAGAGGTGATGTTTGTGGGATTTATAAAGATATTATTTTTTTATGTTTGAGGTAAATTTAAATTATATATGTTTTATAGAATACTGAAAATAAATTAGATTGTCGTCGACGAAGCAGCGTATTGTTTGACTGTAAAATTGGTGGTTGTGAGTTCGATTTACACTCCAATATATATTTTTTTTACACGTGTAAAGCTTTCTAAATCTTTTTTGATCTTTCAGGAAGATACTTAGTGATCTACTATTTCTTTTTTACTTTCTATAATATTCAAGATACACCTTATAATCTCTACTTAGAGTCAGACATTATTCGCACTCAAAACCAGAGATTTCAAAATTGTTTATCTGTAACAATGAAAACGCTACATTTTTTTTATGTTACACATATTATATACAGTCAAAAAAATTAAAATTAAAAAAAAAATCGTCACGCATCTAACAAAATCTGACTCATTTGATTACATGAAATGAATGAATGTATGTATGTATGTGACAAAAATCAGTAAATAATATGGGGTGGTCGATTGATCCGCAGGGCGCAAAGGAAGGGTTGCTCACCGAGGGTGATCATATCGTACATAAGGCAGTGGACATCGATTATTTTCTTAACTGATTGAAGGTCTTTTTTTAGATGTTTTAAAGAAATTAAATTAAGGACTGTACGCTTTTTGTTTTGCAATAGGTATAATATTAGTTATATTAAAAAAATAATCAACTTCACGCTGTATCTCGCATATAGTAAAGCAGTTAGAAGGACGAACCTAGAGTTATGACGCTCCGTCGCCCATTTTGAGTCTAATTTTTGATATATTGTATGGTGAGCGGCGGACCTCAACGCAGCATTTTGTGTTAAAAAAAAGCCAAAGCTGGGAAATGAAGATAACTTATTTACCCGATTGCAAATGGAATTCACAACCATCGGGTTCAAATGTGTCTCATGTTTTTTATTTATTATAACTTCAATCACAATATAAATAAATAGTTATATATAAATCAGAACAAAAAAATATATATTTTCATTATTCTCTAGTATAGAGGCAAAGCGCAGCGTTGAGTTTCGCCACTCAACAAACAACGCATTCAGAATGCCACGGAAAAAAAGCTAAAATTTTCTATATTTCCAAGCAAAGCCGCTGTAACAGCATGTCTGTACAGTAATATATCTCGATATCACTATAAGGCATAAGGGAGAGATAGCGATCACTAATTGCACCGCCGAAATACTGGGTGCAAGTAAACGAAAATTTAAGTGCGAAAACAGACAATGCCGTGTCAAAAACAAGGTGCTACGGTCACGCGACTACCAAAAGTCATACCCGGCGGTCGTATTTCGTGGTGCTTTATAATATTTTTCACCTTTAACACTATACTTGTTTAGTTAGAAATGGTGGTGGTTGGTTGTGGGTTTGATTTTTGCTAAGATTTTTTTTTGGTTTTTTCGATTAAAAAAAAAAAACGGCTGTGTTAAGTGCCGCTTTCCAAATCCTTATGCCACTTTAGTAGTTGTAAATGGATGTTTTGGTTAAAATTTTACCAAAATTTCCAAATCTGTGATAATATTTAAAAGCTGAAGTACTTGTTTGAATAAGCACGCTATCTATCTATCTCATGAACTAGTACTGGTTTTTGAACCAGTAGTTTTGACTACTGAGCCATTAGGATGGGTCACGTCCAGTACATATCTCTTAGTTATTTTATAGTGGCATGTAAACTTTGATTTTTTTTAATACATTTACGTCGTTGTTGCACCGAACGAGCGTACCCGAATCTACCAAATAATCTAGCATATCGCATGACACTGTATAATAAAAGTGAATTTATAAACTTCATAGCGCCTCGTTTTCGGTTTAGTTTTGTAGATTTCGTTAATCGTTGATTTAGGCGCCGGGCCTGGTTCACGATGGGTTTATTTATAGGTATTTTTATGTACTTACTTACTAATTTACTTACTTACTAATTTACTCACTTACTAATTTACTTATTTTTTTTAGTTTACTCACTTACTAATTTACTTATTTTTTAGTTTACTCGCTTACTAATTTACTTATTGACTTATTTTTCTTCACGCTGTATCCCTAGCGGGGTAGTCAGAGAGAACGGAACCAAACGCTATGGTCTCTCTATACCTCTTTCGCTACTAATTAGTTATTATATAGAATATTTATAGGTATTTTCGATGGAAATTTTTAAGGTATAATTCGTTTTTTAATCAGCATGACGCTGTATAAACGAGAGTAGAAACACCAACATACAAATATCAACGACAGCTGCCTATAAAACTGCGATCAAAGAGACAAGTCATGTTTAATATTATGCAAAATAAATATTAATGTATCGCATCAATATTCGTAATGAAACTAACCCCTTCCTACCCCCATATAAGAGGAACATTACTAATAAATGATAGCAATTAATCATTAGATATTGGCGTACTTGCGTTAGGAATAATAAGGATTTTGTTATGTTTTGATAGGGTAACTAAAAGTGAAAATTTTAAAGAAAATTCATTAAATTATATTTTTTTGTTGTTTTTTTTTTTGGTAATTTCTTCCTACATTCTGCATATAGCAAGGCAGGCAGAGAGAATTTAGTGTAAAGACACTCCACTTCCCACTTTCATACGAGATATTGCATATTAAGTAGCGGAAGACAACTCCACTCTTACTCTTATTACCAGAGCGAGATATTATACCTTGAAAATAACTCCACCAATAAAAGAATCGAATCTACAACCGCCCCGTATAAACACATCCACTCTAAACGACATTCTACGGCGTTAAACACACAAAATTACATAAGTAAACAGACATAGTCATCAAAAATCAATGAGGCGTCTAAAGATATTTCCCTAGAAGACGCGCATAAATCAAGCACGTACCGACTGACAATGGCTACAGTGTGTACGCCGTGTACGCAATTAATTAAAATTATTAATGACAGCAGAAAATAATGTGAAATCGATAATGGTAGACGAAAATTGAGAATATGGATAGGGGTTTTAAAGATTAGGTTATACGATTTTCGGCGTTGAGTTCCGCTATTCAAGAAGTGATTTATAGAACGGAGTGTCTTGACACTATGTTCCCTTTGCCCTGCCCTGCTATATGCAGAATAATAGCGAGAAATTACCAAAAAAAGAAACAACAAATAAAGTAAAATTTAAAGAATGTGTGAAACTAATAAATATAGATGCTATTTAATACAGCGGTTGTTGTGACGCAGGGGTGTAAGAGTGCGATTGTAAACTCGACGGTTATGGGTTCAATTCCTACTCGGGGGAATTAAATTACTTAGTTAATTTAGTTATATAGTAAGATAGTCCATTTATAAAGGAAAACTATAAGCTGTATTCTATTATGTGAATTATTTCGATACAACACACTACTACCTCATTCATAAAATACACTAAAAAGCAAGCAACACCGGCAACTTGCGCTAGTCCAACGGAAAAAATTCTGAACGGGTTATTAATCCGTCGCTAAATAATATTTTCTATTCGTTCCTTTTTGTTTTTACGCGATTTTTAATAGCTGAAATATGCAGATGGCTGTTTTATGTATACTTCGTAGACAGTTTATGGTACGGAATGAACGGCTTTGAGCATTCAATACGAATACTTGAGTTTTCCATTGCCAAATATATAATTACCGATAGTTGTCGGTTCGATTCCCTTTGGGGTGATGAGTTATAGTTGTTATTTCGCTTATAGTGAAAAAAGTGGTGAGTTCTGCCACTTGACACGGAATGACTGCAGTGTAAAGCTTAAAAATATATATTATAATTAGAATTTTCACTCAAAAATAGAACTGTTTTTTTAGTTATTAAACAAAAAGCAAAAACTCAAAAGAAATCAGTTAACCAACTAACAAAATATATTTAGCTTCCATTAAAAAGGACACAGCAATTAATACTTCTCCAAATCGAGCTTTCTATAAAACCAATAACAGATACCAATCCACACTGTACACACTTTAAAAGCACTTTTGATTATTATTATAGTATATAAATGGTGTTCAACCAGATACGTCAGAATTATAGATAGGAAGTCCCCAAATGCTTATATTGACAAATTAAATCCATTAGTTCGATATAAAGCGTTCAGATTATTTAGAGGAACCTTCCTTGATAAATATGAAGGTAACAAACTTCCAATTGTTAAGTCTTTTACGATAATAAGTTATTGTATTTGAAATTGATACTTGTATCAGTTGTCTGCGTTTGTCGCTTACCTGGAATAAAAGAAAAAAAATTATTAATATTTAAGTTGCGTTTTGTTGTGTAAGTGACGCCAGTCGTGGCGCAGCGGCACAAAATGTGGCTGTAAGACCGATTGGTTGTGGGTTCGACCCCTACTAGAGGAAATGAAATATTTACTTAAATTTATATTTCCATTTCTTCGCTCTGGTGTCGAAGCAAAGCGCGGTGTTGAGTTCTGCCACTCAACACGCAATGCCTCCAGAATTCGGGAGAAAGTGGGGAACGGAGCGTCTTAACGCTAGGTTCCCTTTGCCTACCCTGCTGTGCGGAATACAGCGTGAAGCTGATTTTTTTTAAGTTCCTTTTTAGACAAGTTAAAGTAGGTCTCGAAGTGACGCGAGATCAAATCCCGTTGCGTTAAAATTTTATATGTATTCTAAAAAATATGTGTGGAATAACACTTTAGAAATATAGTAAATCATATATAAGTTTCTTTTTTATTGAATAAAATAGTTTTTTTTATATATCAATAAATGTGTGTGAATGAGAGAAGGCGGTGGGAACTTTGTAATAAAACACGTTGCTTTTTTGCTATCAGAGGAAAGAAAAAAGAAAATATCTCATTCCTCCTAAGGGGAATCGAACCCACAATTGCCTCGCTTACAGGCATACGCTGTGCCTCTTATACTTATTTTTAAACCGACTTCAAAAAGAAGGAGGTTCAGTTCAGTTCATATATTTATAAAAAAACTAAGAAAATAGCGTTCAATACCTTGTTAAGAAACATTATACTGAATTAAATTGTCTTTTCATATATGGGCAGAGGGTGTTAGTGTATTAGTAATAGGGGTTACAGGGGGGTTGGCTATTTAAAATAGCTAATCATTTGAGGGTACAGCAACCCCTAAGTGACCCGCACGTCTGCGAAAGACGTTATCGAGGTTTTTTTTAAGGGAAGTAATTTTTAATTTTAATTAAATTGTTTGGTTTGTACGTAGATATCTTTAATAATAATGTTGATTATTATAATATTACTTCACGCTGTATCCCATATATAGCATTGGGAACATAAAAGGAGATATATATAAAAGAAAAATTATAAAAAATATACCCTTATGTAAGATATGCGTTTAAAATAAATTAATTAAATAAAACTAATCAGCTTCACGCTGTATCCCGCACACACTAGTGTAAAGACACTCCGTTCCCTATTTTCCGCCGAATTCTGGAGGCATTGCGTATTGAGTGGCGGAACTCACCGCCGCGCTTTGCCTTAACACCAGAGTGAAGAAACGGAAATATAAATTTAAATAAACATTTCATTCCTTCGAGTGGGGATCGAACCCACAACCAGTCGATTGACTGGCCTAAAATATATATAAATTATATAAAAAAATGGATATATGTACTTAGAAACCCCTTAGACTCCCTAAAATAATAAATAAACGGACAAGGAATTAATTGTGGAAATGAGGGTTCTTGTTAGAATCACCAATAAGGCACAGTAAGCTTTAATAGTGTTTGTACTTGCGACTGACAGTAAACGCGGCGGCCGTGGGTTCGATGTCTACTCGGCGAAATTATTTTTTTTTATTTTCTCGCACAAGACAGAGCGTTGGTGCTTAGTACCGCCATTCAACATCCAAAATCTCGAAAATTGGATGGAAAGTGGGGGACCAAGTTTCTTAACATTAGGTTCCCTTTGCCTTTTCTATATATGGAATACACCGTGAAGCTATTTCATTTAATTCAATTTAGCATAAAATTGCGTTGTAGCGGAATAGTGTATTGCTTTAAATTCAATACTTCCCATAAAGGTTAACGAATATTTAAATTGCTTTTAAAATATAGTGCGGCGTCGAGTACCGCGGTTTGGATCTCGTAACAAAGCACCGTGCTTATTTATGCCTATGCGTGAAAGTAAAAAAAAACATAATGCCCTATAAATAAAAATTCTAGTTAATTTATTAGCGACATATCTAATTTGCATAAAATAATGTAAATAGGTTATTTTTTACAATTATTCTATACCAAATATAAAATTTAGTTTTTAAATGTATTTCGTGTTTAGGTGACGTATTCAAATAAAAAGATTTATGAAAGTTAAAAAAAAAATGTGTTTACAGTCCCGTATCACACGCCAATCTAGAGTTATTTAATTTTAAATTCTAAAGTGCGACAGCGTCTGAATTTTATCTATAGTTGTGAAGTAAAGGAAGAATTATATTGGAATTATTTTCATTTCCCCGCTTCATTAAGACAAAACGCGGCGTTCAGTTCCGCTACAATCTTGAAATGGAAACGGTTTAACTTAACGCTACATTCACACTACTTACCCTTCTATATCCTGAAAAATAAAACAAAACTTCCAAGTATTAAAATTAAAAAAGAAAACCAAGGGGGTGTATCGTAAATCAGACGTCCCTACAGACGGGGTGGGTGGAAGTTCGATTTTCCGCAACATTCGTCTTAGCATTAATACAAGTCGTTGTTTCCTTTAATTGTACTGGGCCCCGTTTTCTTTAACATGTTCTTTTCTAAATGGCATTGGTTTCTTTTTAAATAATATATATTAATTTGAAATGATTGTAGTAAATAATTATCAGTTTCATGCTTTCGTGTCCTAGTGTCAAGACACTCTGTTTTCTACATTCCACCTGGATTTAAAACGCTAAGTTTTAGCGGAATTATGTTACGGAAAAATAAGCTATTAAATAAGTACTTATAAACACAATATTAAACACCAAAAGAAAATCCCACAAAATCATCGGTTTTAACGATTCCCATCCCTACCGTTGACGATTTTAGAGTTTTAAATAAGGAAACGGTATAAGGTAAAAGACCAAATTAATTAATATTTCAATCGGTTTTTCGGCCAAAGCCTCAGGTGGTGAAACTCTTAAATAAATAATCGAAGGTATTAACTCCCCTTTTTGTCGAACGTAGGACTTTATTTGTTGGTGACAAACAATTTGCATCCGAAACAAACAATGATGTACTAATATTTATCTCGAAAATAAATATTTAATAGGAAAATTCTATTGAATGTGACGAAAACTGGTGGAATGATCGATGTTTTTCAGTTTAACGATTTATTTAGATGTCGAGGCACTCCATTCTCCACTTTTTACCCAATTGTGAGAGGCATGAGTGACGGCACTCAACGCCGCATTGTTTTAACCAGAGCAAATTGTGGAGCCATTGCGTGTTGAATGGCGGAGCTCAACGACGCATTTTGCCTTGTTACTAAAGCGAAGACTACTAATTATTTAATTTCCTCGAGTGGGAATCGAACCCACAACCTGTCACCCCTGATCATGTACTTAAATTATACAAAATTAGTAATTCCATATATCATATTTATACTATTTGTATACATTTCTATCTCAAAAGCACTCGCCCTCCAAGTATTCAGACGTTCGATATCTGATTCACATGAATATATAAAAAAAAATGAAACAGGCTTATCGAAACGAGTGATCTTTTTGTCTTTTTATCGGCAAATCGTAGAAGTAAATTACTTCCCCCGGCACAGAACCTATTATCCACGGCACGACATTCTGCACGGTGACTGCGCTCAGGCGAGCCCGAACATTGCAAATTGAGTACTTCGAATCGGTTTTTTTTAATATATTATAGAATGTTGAATGATTTGTTTAAATGATTGTTTGTAATGCTAATGTAAAAAAATATATATTTTAATTTAAAAAAAAATGTACAACGTTACTTTTCTTAGCGTCCAAATATAAAAATGAAATCTGTAAATTTGAAAGGTAAGTTTAGAAACAAAAAGCATTTTATTTTACTTTAAGTGTTAGGTAAACTAACTTAATCAATATTTATTTTAACCCAGATCAACAAGAGATGTCAACTATATTGAGGCGGTCTTGGCACAGTGGCACAGTATATGACTGTAAACGAAGTAGTTGTCGGTTCGATTCGTACTCGGGAGAATGATTATATTTCAATTATTTTTATTCCCCCCCACTCTGGAAAACAATGCACGGCCTTGTTCTCCTCTCATCTGGCAACGTTCCGAAAATTAGGTAGAAAATGGTTAAAGAAATATCTGAACACTACGTTCACTACATATTTCTATGCATGAAACATATTTTAATGAAAAAAAAAAACAAACAAATCAAATGTTAAAAAATAATAATTATTAACCCCAAGCGGAGATCGAATTCACGACTATCGCTTTACAGTCAAAATATTTTAATGTAGTAAAACTTCAAATAGTTTAAGTATAAGTAAGTATCGATGTTAAGTAATACAACGATACATCAATCAATAGAACTAAGATCCGGTACCTCCAGCTAATTCCTACTGTCATAAATTGTAACATTAATTTAACAGCAAACCATTAGATAAATACTACTATCTAAGACTAGCTTATATTAGAACAGGAATAAAAATAATATTTTATTGTAGAAAAACATGCTTTATTATAATAGATTTTAAGTCGATATTGGCGTATCATTTGCAGGAGATAGGATGATATTGGTGATAAGGAAGTGCTTTCTAATCAAATTGCGATCTTATCCATTCGTAAGAGAGTCCTAAATTTATTGATTGACAGAAACATTAGGTAAATTACTCTTAAACAATGGGTGTACTGTTTTGTTTTTGGATCGCAACTACAAGAATTTCTACTTGAAATGAGCTGAATGTATGTTTATTTATTTTTATTTACAAATGATAAGAAATTGATTTTTAATAGTTTTAACTTGGCTGGATTTCACTTATATAGAGTGTTACCCTGCTATGTGTTAGCAGGGTAACCAGAGGCTACCTAGAAACCTACTGTTTAAACACTCCGTTCCTATTAAAACACTTTCGTTCCCCACTTTCCACTGAATTTGAATTTTCATGTTAAATGGCGGATCACAACGACGCGCTTTTGCCTTGTCACCAGACCGACGTAGCAATACCTGCATAATATTTATAAATCAATACGAAATTTTTCCTTTAGGAATTTGAACCGGCGACTATTGTAATAGTACGATAAAGCTCACCTCAAAAGCCCAGCTACAACAACCATCGTTCACTATCACAGGATGCGCTATCGACGACTGTCCGCTTGGATATGCCGAAATTGTAAAAAAAGAATCGAAATTATATAATTATTATTTATGTATTAATAAACCGATTTGTTCATACACGTGGATCTAATATATTGTTTTTGAATGGTTCCCAAACTGTTATGATTATTTTTTTGCGTTAAGAATAGATTATTTTTATTTGATCGCTACGGTAAAAAAGGCAATGCGGCGTTGAGTTCCGCCTCTCAGCACGCAATATGTCTATAATTCTGCTATTGAAAAAAAATACAGTAAACGTCACGTGGGCTCAAATCATCTAGCACGTATTTTTTTTATTTAGACTATGTCAACAATGTATATGTAACCTTACGCTGCCATAGACATTATAAAGCGTGATGCTGATTTAATATAATTTTTTAACCATTATAATAGAACCAACCAAACTTTGAGAACACTATCGTCTCAATATAACATATAGATATCTGAATTAAACGCGAACAGTCAAATTTGACCCTGTATCGATAACGCGGGCCGTTGACTTCGCGTGTTATGTATCGGTTTTGTCTATCGATTTATAATCAGTTATTTTATTTACGTATATCTTTACGAACTGCGTCAATGCGGAAATATTGTTAAAATTATTTTTAAATAATTGACTAAAAGCAGTTTTTTTAAGGATCCCAGAATATTATATAGTTAAGTCACTTCCGATGATATTCTCTATATCTGTAATGTAAGGGTAATGCGCGGCGTTGAGTTCCGTCACTAGATTCAAAAAAAGAAATTATAAAGTATTAAAGCAACATAATTTTTGTATTCCACAAAAAAAAATATCAAAACAATATCCAGGCATTAACACCTTAGCCATAAATCCAGTCAAAAACAATAAAAAAATCCAATTCAAAAGAAGTTCTTCACAAGATTCAAAGACCCTTCGACAGCATCCAGTATCGAATCTACTATACATTTAAAGTAAGTTCTATCTCACCACTCATCCTAGGTATCGACGTACAGATTAAAATAACAAAGGGGTTGTAAGTCGAATATTAAAATACGTTTGTTTCCGTGTCAAAAAATTAATATTAACGATATCTTCAACAATGAAGTGGTGGATATAAAAAAAGGGAATAATTTATGCGAGACTTTTCTTTTGACGCCTTTGTTTGAGATATTCAATTTAATTGAATTATTTCCAACGGTACGCTGTGTTTTGATGTTTTTTGAACACGCTGTATAAACTTGTGTTTTAAATAAATTCCATTGTGAAGCGAAAGAAAGTTGAAGTAATCTATGTGATTATAATATTTTTTATAATAAAAGTTGGCATGTTTTAAGATTAACTATTATTTTTTAATGTACAATAAAAAAAAGCTGATATCATTTCTAAAATTGGCAAAAACTAAACATAAAAAATAACTCTAATTCATATAAATAAAATGTGAGAATCCACAAAAGCCCTTAAGAATTAAAAATTCTTTTTCTTTTTAAAAGCGTTGATGAAGACGCTATTACCGATTTCCCGAGCCTGTCGATCACATCTAAGCGCATCGGAGCCCGCCTCTATAGTACTTGGCGTTAATAAATCAAAATCAACATTTCTTTCAACTTAAAAATCGATTCGCAATCCTTTTCAATATCGATTCGGATGAATTAGATATGTAATAACGTTGGGACGATTATTATTAATATGGGCCTAATTTAAAATGGGCAATCAAAAAGTGCTAAATATTTTTTTGTTTAAATATTGAAATAGTGAAAAATATTCTTTGGTATTTGGATGTTATTACTGAATACAATAAAATTATTTTGTTGCTATCATTTGAATACAAATTTTATCGCAGATTCTATTATCAGCTGATATTTGAACATGTTTTTTTTGCTACACGCTGTATTCTTAAGCAGGGAAGACAAAAGATATCTAGTGTCTCCTTTCCTACTCAATTTTCGAGACATTGCGCGTTGTGTGGTGCCACTCAATGCCACGCGTGTTTTGTTAGCAGAGCAAGTAGATGAATATAATAAATTTTTATTCAATAATAAAAATTATCTTATTCCGAACCCAAAACCGGTAGACACGCTTCAATGTTTTATCATTTAATATATTCAGTACAGTCACTTTATATGGAGGAATAAAAAAATCGGCATGACTAACGCGCGATCGCCATTTAAACCCCGTATCAATAGATCGACACCGATTTCAAGCAGCTGGACATTCAGATCACAATATCCACAATAGTGCTCATATCGATATTTGAAAAGCTAAACAATTTTGGCCTTTCAATGAGAAAACATAAAATCTTTTATTCCTTAACAAAGTTTGTATGTACATTCGACCTGATATATAAAACTGATTGAATAGTTAGTTATTACGAACCGGTTATAACCGGTTCGGACGCCACGTGGTCAATGTTTTTTGTCATTGTAAAAATATTATCGAGCGTTTTGTCCCTTTGTCATGTTCATTGTCGAAAGATTTATTTGTATTGGCAGCTGAGCGAGAGCTTTTCATAAAAATATGTTAAAATTCTGGTTTTTCTTAATAGTTTTACTGAATTGTCTATATGTCATATTTCTAATGTCATCTAAATCTTCCTATTACAGATATTTTATCACAATAGGTACAGTTCAAAACTATAATTCAGATGGAATTAAAATAGAAATCCTATTTTTACCATACTAATATTAGATTATAAAGCCATACAAAGTATTTATAAGATCTGGTTCTCTTAATACAACGAGTTGCATATCAATCACAGTGTTAGAGTTTGGCTTCTTCTCGGGGGAAATCTACGTCGAATTTGACTTTAGCGAAAATCTGTAGCAAATACTCTTAACATCCTATTTTTCTTGCCAAACTTTTTTAATGGAGTCATTTTTAGAAGTTGACGAAGTCCACTTGTTTTGAACTCAGCAATGAATTGGCCAAGATTGTTTGTTCAATATAATCAAGAAAGATATTTATGAAGAAAATGTTCCATAGGTACTACTTTTTACGCGTTATCTCGCATAATCACATAAAACAAAAACTAGTAACCAGTCACTCCATTCTTATTTCTTTCATTTTAGAGGAATTGTATACTGGACTATAACTTCACATTATTTGAACCAAATAAGCACATATTCATCCGAATAAAAATCGATTTGGCCATTGTATGTATTTTGCAGAGTTCATAATACGTAAAAAGGAAATTTATAGGCAGTCTTTAAAAGTAGCAGCGATTAAATGGGGTTTGTAAGATAAAAGAGAAATTCCATAATGCTCAATAAACATCTCCTATATCGGGCCCATAAAATGTATCAAAGGATTCTATAATTTGAAAATTCGCTACTGTACCCTCCCTACCGACTCCCCATGAATCCTTAATGAGTAAATTAACAGCACCTATTGTTTAGGACCGATGTTTTTTATATCGGAATATTAATAACCATCCCCATTGTCTCAGGTTTGGAGGGCGAAGAAAAATGTTTCACCATTTCATTTCAAAAAGTAGAAACGGGGGTGGAAAGTTTGAATTGATTGATTTTTGCATTAATTTCAATAAAAATAAATGAACGGACTTGTTTTGGACGTGAGGTAATTACTTTGAGGATAATTTTTTTCGATAAAAGAAATGTTAATTGGTAAAAATTTTATTTTTAATCAAGTCGAAATGTTTTTGAATATTAACGTTGAAATAGAACTTTACACAGCAACTTTAGTGATGTATACATCGTAAACAGTAACCGAATCCTAGGTCACTTTAAAAAAATTAATAACAACACAGATTAAACAACACTAAAACAAGATCCCATTACTAACCAATACGACAATACGCCTTTGTGAATATTTGTCAATTCCTTAGAATTCGGTCGATCACACAACAACGCTCTGAATGGATACATAGAAACAGATAGCATTATACCGATAACGTGTCACAAATCATCTTCTACGCTACACAAAGTTTATAATAAATTGACGTATTCTCTACACGTGTTGCTTGGCGAACTAACGTGTACTGACATATGACGTCATATCTATAGTAAACTGAACTCTGAAACTATACCATTTAAGTATAATTTTCATTATATCACGATTGTTATTAGGTTATCGGAAATTAGCCCTTATTAGATGGCTGTATAAGAGGTTATTTCGAGTATTTAGTGTGAACTACAAACGTTATTATCCCTTGGAGTGCATATTCTAATAAGAGGTGTAATGTGTGATCGTTTCGATCGGCGCTTAATGATTTTACTGTTTAAGTTTTTGAACACTATCGTGTGTGTGTGTGATAGGAATCATGATTTGTGATGATATTGGGATTTTGGGTTTATTGTTGTTTTTGTTTAAGTGTTATTATTTATTTATATATTACAGCCCAGTCGTGGCGCAGCGGCACAAAATGTGACTGTAAAACCGACTGGTTGTGGATTCGATCCCCACTCGAAGAGATGAAATATTTACTTGAATTTATATTTCCATTTCTTCGCTCTGGTGTCGAGGCAAAGCGCGGCGTTGAGTTCTCTTAACACACAATGCCTCCAGAATTCGGCTGAAAGTGGGGAACGGAATGTCTTACACTAGGTTCCCTCTGCCTATCCTGCTGTGTGCGAAATACAGCGTGAAGCTGATTTTGACTCTAAGGATCGATATTGAGATATTGTACATTTAGAAATGTAATGATTATTGTTGAAGCAGTCATTATAATTTGATTAGCACCTAAAAAAATGGACAATATTTTTTAAGACACTCCATAACCCACTTTTCGTTCAATTTTAGAGACATTGTAAGTCAAGTGGTGAAATATAGGTTCATAATAGGTTCCCTCTGTCTACCATGCTATATGTGGGATATAGCGTAAAGAAAATTCTTAAAAAACCTAGTGTATTTGAAACGACTAATTACAATACATTTCTTCCAACATTAACATTGACGTATATAATTCGCTTCGTAAATGAAGCTATCAATATTAATTATCCATTACAACAAATGGCTGCTGTGTAAGGCGTTGATGTGTTTAATTGAAAACGAATTAATGTATCGATTGACGTCTTGCCTTAAGTAGTATTAGTATGTACATAAAATTAAAAATTAAATCAGCTTCACGCTGTATCCCGCCTAGTGTTGAGGCACTGCGTTACACACTTTCCGCCAAGTTCTGGAGGCATTGCGCGTTGAGTGGTGGAACTCAACGCCTCGCTTTGCCTCGATACCAGAGCGTAGAAATGAAAATATAAATGTAAATAAATATTTCTTTTCGAGTGGGGATCGAACCCAGAATCAGTTGATTTACAGTCCCACTTTGTGCCCCTGCGCCACGACTGGCCTCAAATACATATCTATATATATTTATGTATGTACATATATATATTTTAATATTCATTTATGGTATGGTTTTAAAAAGTATATTATATAGCAGGGAAGGCATAGAGAAATTTGTATCAAGACACTCCGTTCTCCATTTTTTTATTAAATTTGAAACACTGCGTGTTGAATGGCGGATCGCAACGCTGTTTTCCCAGGAAATACTTTTTTTTCTGACTGGACATTGATCCCACAGTCGTCGCACGTACAGTCAGGCGTTATACCACGGCGCTACGATATTCAAAACTAAATTTAAAACCAATCTATCAGTATAAGATATAAAATAAGTTTATTTATATTTATATGTACCTATTCATTACACTTGCAATATATTTTTAAGGCTCTGGAACATCGCCAAAATGTCATGTATCCAATACGTTTTTTAATGGACGTCATACGTATCGTAAAATTTTGATGGTAATAGATTGTTATGGGAGAAACATTATGAAGATCGATAAAGCGACGTTGACAACTATAGTAGACAGGTACCTGAGATCTGAGAACAATCTATATATATATATATATATATAATGCTGTTATTGAGTGACTGACAGACAACACAGATGAAAATAAGAGACTTAGAAAGTTGAAATTCGCATGTGAGAAGTTAGGGAATGTAGTGGAGTATTAAGATAATGTTTTTTTAAGACTCTAGGAAGTTGTAGTCTACTCGAGCAAAGTTGTGAGCAATGACTAGTATTGTATAGAATTATTTTTTTTGTTGTCTTTGAACTAATCTTTAAAATATCGAGAAAGACGAACGAGGAATCGACGAAGTTCCATAAACTATTTTAGAACCAAAAACCAACCCAAAAAAACAAAGAGCGCGTGTTATTTTATTAAACAAGAAACACTCAGCAGCGAAACCACTTTGGAAAATTTTTCAGTATCATTTACGAATGCTCTACTAAGTGTGATAGCTATTTTACTATTGAAAAGGAAAGGAAGAGAGCAACGGTGAGTTATATTACTATTTACACAGATATCAAACAGCAGTTTCTGTCGTTTCAAAACGATGTGTCACTTTAAAGATTTTTCAGTTTGACTCAGTTATGTAAACGGCTGACTAATAGTGTGACTAAAGTATACAATATGATATCATTAGAATACCTAATCGACTGTATCTTCGACGAAACTGTTATCTTCATTATCTTAAAATTTATAGGCCAATTTAAATACTGAAAGATACGGAGAAATGCTCAAAATACTCTTTTGCTGTACATTTAAGGTGACGTCCAAATTTTTGTTATCTACATACAGATAGCTTATAACGTCGGTTATGTCAGTTGTAAAACTTAGAATTACAGTGAATTAGAAACAAAAGTTTGAAAATAAGCAACTATTGCTTTGAAGATAAATAATTTATTGCTCCACTAAAAGCTGCATAAGAAAGAAATGTTGATAAACATCGAACATTTAATATGTAACTGTTGACGATCGTAAAAGATTGAAGCCAGACGTAGTGCATACATAAATATCAATTCGTAGGAAGTATAACTTTTATTAGTTTCGCGTCGAGCCAGTAGTAGGTACTTGTGTTCGGCAAATTAAAAATGAAACTCCACGGGCAATTTGCGACAGAACACATTCGTTTGATCTGTAATCTCGAGTTCCGAGAGCGTTCGACTCGTCTCATCGAAATCATTTTTCAACGCACATCGCATGAATTATGTGACACAAAAATATTATTCACTTGTAGATCATAGATAGTTTTGATATGATCGGCGAGCGCTCCGCTAATAGAAGCAACAGGTGTACCGCAAGGTGGTCTATTCGGGCCGCAAGTTTTTTGTTTACGTTTCACGAATTTATCGCATATGTTGACGTCTTGAGGCGCTCGTTTGATTCATGCGCCCGCGTCGCTTTTTAATACTGATTTACAATAAAAACAGAACTGTTTCACCGGCGATTGATGCGAGTTATGATTAATGTCGAGCCTTTGATGTCGGCTGCTATGAATCTATCGAGCTGGCTTCTGAATATTGACGCCGCGTATAAATAAACTAACGCGGGTTGTACGAGTTTCGAATTCGTTTTAGTTAATTATGAGGTTATTAAGGAGTTTGCTTACGTTACAACAATATTGAATGTTAACGTACAATTTCAATGAAAAACGGAAATCATGAAGTAATCAGATCGGAATATTACAATTTTACGAACATTTAACTCGAGCATTGATTCAACAATACTATTAGTAAGAAATATTTATATAAAAAGCTAGATACATATCAAAATCACACCAGAACTATCCACTATTCCCATCAGCGATTACAAAATTCCAATACGAGAAACTCAAGCGATCGACGTTACGCACGCTACGTACGTTGTCACGGTAGGGCCTAAAATTACCACAATTTTTTGTGGTCTAAAATTAAACTAATCAGCATCGAGTACAAAGAATCACATCGCTTTCATCATCGACACGATGATGTTTACGCACATCTTCCGAGAAACCGACCCCAACATTCAATACTTGGAAATAATATGTACGGGTAAGTTTGACATTTGCTTTCATGTAAGCCCGAATGTTTCTTGTGTAATTACTGATGTGATTTAGTCGCTTCTATTGCCTGAAGCCCAAGGTTTCGATTCGGTGTTGGATTTTTTAGATTTTCCGTTATTAAATTATCGTGCGTGGCGATTTAGGAGATGATAGGTTGGTTTGATGGGCGTCTGATTGCATCTCTTGTGGACGTTTCGGATCCGTTGCTTTCTCTTTGATTGGCTGCGATTAAAGGCGCGTTTGTCTTGTTTGACGTCTATGAGGTCAGAGGCAATCACTGTAAATTGGTTTGAAATTCGTTCGTTTTTGCTTTTGTGTGAATTGTAATTGCGATTCTATGGCACACTGTGATTGTATTATGCTTTTTGCGTTGTAAAAATATATATTTTTTTAATTCATATTTTTTGTAGATCCTTTGAAACTAAAACACCTATATATTATATATATTTCAATTACTAATCGTTGTATAGTAACATATAAAATATACATGTAATATAAAGAAAATCAACATATTTATAAATACCATATAAACATGATTTGTCATTCGGTTTCAAATATAATTCAAAACCGAACCGTCTAAGTTTACGACGCCTAAGCTTAATAAGAGAAACTGGTGTGACCAAAAATAACAAAATTAAAATAAATCGAACGACAGACAGTCGTCATAAACTAATTTCGAATGTTTTCCTTTTGGTGTACGAAAATAGCGTCATCACTCTTTCATGTCCTGCGCTGGAGTGACATTAAGAATTTACTGTTTCGGATTTAGTTTTATATAGTAGCTTCACGCTGTATCCCGCATATAGCAGATTTGGCCGAGCAAACCTACACTTCGCTTCTCACGCTATTTTCGAGACATTGGAAATTGAAGTCAACGCCGTGCTTTGTCTTCTTATAAAAGCTAGTTATTATAATAATTAATTCCATTGAGATCGGAGGGGATCAACCCCATGACCGTGACGTTTACAGTCAAATCCTGTGCTGCTGTGCCATGATGGCTTCAAATAGTTTTAAATGCACATGAAATGAATGACCTGTAAAGTGTTTTTAATCATATAATTAAATTTTGTAATTTCTAACACTCTAAAAAATCATATTTTTTCAAATATTTTCTCTAAGCCAGCAAAAGTTAAATGAAAATTGTGGGCCAATCAAAACCAATTCAGTGAAACCATAATCAAAAAAGTTATTTCAGAACTGAATCGTTTATCGGCTGTCATCAAAAAGAAATAACATTTCAACCCTTCTGGCGAACTTAATTTTAAAATTGACTGGGAAAAAATTCTTTGAGCAAAAAGTTAGTCACCCCGATAGAGTTCGACCAAACTTATCTCGATTCTTTGATTAAAACAGAATGGAAACATAAACAGGAATGCTTAAGAAGGTATAAGTTGTATTAAAAAATGCTCCTTGATTTTATTTTTACAGTAGGGTAGGTAGAGAGGATCTAGTGTCAAAACACTCTATGTTAAAGCCCAATTTGAAGACACTGGGTGTTGAGTAGATAAATAAGGTAAAAGAAAATGTACTTGAAAACTGAAATCTCATCACCTACAAACAGAATAAAACAGGGAATACCTACCTACGGTTTATACATATGTACATACATCCATATATGGCATATGCATTTCTTTTAAACTCAAAATAACTCTATACCATTTTCAATATACGGAATTAAAGCTAAAGAATTTCCCGCTTACATTAAAACCTAAACTGATTTCGTGGATCCTTTCACATCACGTTTAAAAAAATAGTCTATTGAGAGAAATAAAGCCTCCAATTCACTATAACGCAGATTTTGGCGATTCAATGCATTAATGACGGCACGTGAATAGAAGAATTCAGTTGCATCCAGTTCTTTGGTATGAATGGATGCGTTTTTTGACTATTTTTCACTCCTTTTAACATGTTCTAGTTGGGCAGAACACTGGTCGGTAATTGAAGATAATTCATAAATGTTAAAACGGGATTCTTTATATGCTAGGTTATATGGCGGCCGAGTGAGCTTTGAACAGAGATTTTGTAAAATATTTATATTTACTATTCATTTTATATACCTATATGTGTATACGAGTATATTTAGGTTTAATAGAAAAATTACATGCTGAGATTATAAATAATTCGTATTCTTTAATGTAATTTCAGGAAGAAATCAATAAAACTATTTCTAAATTAGAGAGGAGAGTCTTGGCTCAGGGGCATAAGTATGCGACTGTAAACGAGGCAGGTTGTGTGTTCGATTCCCGCTCCAGGATATGAAATGTTTAATATTTTCAATTCCTTCGCTCTGGTAATGAAGCGCGGTTATGCGTTGCGCCACTCAGCTCGCAATGCCTAGAGAATTCGGCGGAAAGTGGTAGTGGAAGTATCTGAATGAAGACGGAGTTCCTTAACATTAGGTTCCCAGGTTCCCTCTGCGTACCTTGCTAGTTGTGGGATATATCGTGAAGCTACTTATATATTATAACCTCAATAATCTGTTAACCCATTTAACAATAAGTCAAATTTGTGAACGGATCCCGTAGGCGTTTTGTGTCCGGTAAATAAATGGCTAAATCGATTTTAATGCTGCATCATTCGCTTACACTAATATTGATTGATTGTGCCAGTATTGGTAAATTTTATGACACTTGCCACTTGGAAGCCGTTGTGGCGCAGTGGATCTGTGACTGTAAAGTAGATGATTGTGGGTTCATCTTTACTTGGAGAAATGCTTTTATTTTCATTATTTTTTTAATTCTCGGTTGTAGTAGACAAGGTGCGGCGTTGCATCTCAATACGCTAAGTAAGTATTATTACTATATTATGAATATTTTTCTATATAAATATTGAATATTCTTACTTGTTATATAAATTGTACAGTGAACTCTACGATAATATATAAATTAAAATTATAATATCTTGAAAATTTTTAAAAATATGCAAATAAAACTAGGTCATTTGACATTTGAAATTTAGTGTTAAGTGTTAAGACAATCTGTTCACTAATTTCCTGCTCAATTTTCATTCCTCGGTGCAGGAATCGAACCCACAATTCAAACGATTTCTTTATCTATAAAAACTGTATTACAGATAAATAAAAAGTTTCTTCAAAATCTGTTAAGCTAATAGTATTAATTGGCCCACTCCGCGGTTGTGGGTACAAACAATGATATTTATTTAGTGCAAGGATTACCGTTCGGTGCCGATCAATCATTCCATTGAACGTATCCTGTAACGCTAGTGCTGTTTCTGATTGTGTATCGAGATAATGATTGATATGAAAATCTATCTTTTTTTCCTGTAATTTCTGTCCCTAATAGATATTAGCAAATACATTTTTTAAATCTGTAGAAAATTTACATTTTATATAATCATCAACTTGTTATAAAATCATAATTTAGTTTTGATAAAACTTCTAGATTAAATCATAAAAAAGGTTTTATTTTTTAGTATCTGCTTTTTATTCATTTATAAATTTTATTCTATCAAAAAATTTCTATCATTTATCGATAACACACCATCTCTAGAACAAGCTTGTCAAAACCAATTCAACGAATGCCCCCGCACATGTAATTGATTTATTGATCGTACTTTAGATTCGATACGTTGCGCAGGCGCAAGGCTATTGCATTTACAGTAATTTTCTACCCGTTTAACTGCTGACCTCATAGATATAGCTCATCCTTTTCATACGGGATGTAATGATATATCAATTTTGATTATATTTCATTTTAGTGACCACTTTGTAAGGAAGATATACGGGCAATGTTGGAAGGGTTAAAGATTTAGTTTTGTCTCCTAAGAAATTTTCAATATAACAAATATAATTTTAATATATTTATAAAACTGACCTCTTTTTCTTTGGCAGCAAGTTCATTTTCCAGACTTGTGTTGGGATTCACCACAGGGCTGCTCCTCGAGGAGTTGCTATTACTCCTCGCCGTCGCTGCCATCTCTATCTTTTGTTCTAAATCCTCATCAATGTCTGGAGACTGTCTTTTTTCTTCTTTTATATTTGGACTAAAATCTGGTATTCTAGTTTCTGTGGCCTGGTCTCGTGTTGGTTCTATGTGAGAGCCATTTGTTTTTGGGGGTACTGTGGCTTGGAGGGGCGTCGGGCTGGTGGTAGCTAGCTGTTCCTTCAGCGTCGTTACCTCCTTCTCCGCCAGGGTAGCTCGCTGGAACAAAGAGAATTCATTATTAGTTTTGTGCAAGAAACAAATTGCATACATAACAAAACTTGCTTTAACGTCAGACTAAAAATTCTAATACAACTTTACACGTTGAATCATTGTTTATAAAACAAATTTTCCTTTACACAACTATTCTATGAAAATATAATTTAATACAAGTCACTTTTAATTATAACTACAGCGTGTGGAGGTTTCACGCTACGGTGGATTGTTTGCGATGTATTTTGATCGTTAGCTGTTTAGCATAAGGTTCGTATTTAATTGAGCAATTAAATGCAATAGAAACATCGATTCGCATATCCACGTGTTTAATCTAATTATTAATCAGTTCCCATAGCCTATTTGTTCTTGTGACCGGTGACGTAGAGTCCTTTGTGCCACATCCTGTACCATTCACTGTTCGCTAATCTCTGGATCTCATCAGAACGGATGTATGCTGATTATTGGCCGGCACAAAAATCGTTTTTATTCACGTTTCGGTTTTGTTGATTGTTGAAACTGCATTATAGTTATTGTTTTTGTTTATCACCTTGCATGGGTGAATTGGTTTAATATGCTAAGCTCTATACGCCCACAATTATTTTATAGCATTTCCACCCACAAGTATTTACATAGCTTTACAATATGTATTTATGTACAAAGATTTTTATTCTTCGTGTTCTTAATTTGTTAATAGCATTCGACTTCCCTAATAAAGACTGATATTGAATATTGGGTGACAAAACTCAACCCCTCGCTCACTTTAAACTGACCACAAATACGAATACACTTTAATCCTACTTACAACGAGTAAGAATCGCACTGCCATTTTATGTCCAATTAGTTTTGTTATTTGAAAAATATATTGACCAATAGCTTTCTATATTTGTTTGTATAACAGACTAACACATTACTATATAACAAACGTAGGAAGATATAATTGATTAAAAAGTTCCAATTAAGCTATAGTTCTAAAATAGAGCAATAAAACGAGTGAAACTTGATCAGAGTTTGAACAGATTTCAGTAATTAAAATGAATGGGGAAAAGTATCTGAAATGCACGCGTGTACGCTTGACGTGGGCTGATAACATCGTTGTTAAGCAAACGGTACACTAGAGATTTTATATTTTGTATTAATTATGAAATATCTTAAAAAATACTGTAATATTCGTTAAAATTGCTCTGAATATATTTTTAATTGCAAATAATTATTTATTACTATTAAAAGAATTCATAAATATAAACCTGCTACTCATAAGACAATATGTCGACCAGATGTGATACATCTGATTAAAAAGACCAAAAGAAGACTCAATAGACTAGATCTTTCTTCGTTCTACTATAACGTATAATAAATGCTAATTTAAAAATAATTGTGGCAAAAGAAAATGAAATATACACGAAGCTTTATAGACATTGCGTACACGCACATTTCACGTGCGATGAAATCAAAGATTGCTGGATTAATGGCAGCGAGGATCTTGATAACTAGCGCCTTCTCGCTCAGTTCATTTGTTTGATTACTCTTAACATTGTTATAAAGGAGCATTGACTTCTATCATTAGTCTGTGGTTTTAATATTACAAGATATTTCTTGACCAATCTGATGATAAAATGATAAGATATACATACATAGATGACAATTGGAGTTTGAACCAATGTTATTAGCGTACGAGAATATGCGTGGTGTTAAGTTCCGCCATTCAACGCCATTGCATCTCGAGAATTAAGCAGAAAATAAGTAACAGATAGTTTTAACACTGGGTTTCCTCAGTGTACCCTAATAAATGTGAAAAAAGATCAATCAATATCGAAATGATAAAAAGATGAGTCCAAGACATTTCGGTCCAATTGCTATTAATAGACATAGTTACGGAGGTGACCAAGCATTTGAGACGCGTTTAGTACCAGATACCATGATTCAGACAATAACGACAGGAGTGATCAATCACACTCAATTGCTTGAGCGAATCAAAATTACGTAAGCGACAATGCTTTAGCCTGCCTACGGTTCTGTGATAAGTGGGATGGAAACGATGATCCAATACAGGATGAGAAATCCAGTATTAGCGATGTCGTCGAAATTACAAAAATTTCAATGTACTGAATGACGAACATATGTTATATTAAGAAAATAGTTATTTCAAAATCCTCGATCATTTGAGAGACAAAATTGATGGGGAGATTACAGATCCTAATTTGTTTAATGAGATTAGTATAAGTATACATTATATTTTCATAGATTAAATGTGATTTTACATTCTGTTTAACCAAGCATATCACAAGTGTGGTAGTGTCAAATAAAATTAAAATAAAACTATCTTGACATATAACAACAGTTTAGAATATTTAATAATAATAAGTGAAAGAAACAAAGACTATTAATGCGCACGTTCTAATCTAATTATACGAATCCATTTTGAATTTTTCGACCGAATAATCTTATGTTTACAACTAGAAAGTTACTCTTAGAAAATTTGAAAGCGATGCAATCATTGCGGTAATTCATTAAAAAATCATGAATGTTTACCAACCTACCAACAATTATAAATAAGTCGTGATACAGAAATTTAATTGTGTGAACGGCAACACACGAGATACAATAATAATAATTTTAGACTATTATAAATAACCGAAACTTCAACTATTAGAGGAAATTCTTTATAATAATGAGGCGACAACGCCCAAATAGTTTAATGTGAGAAAAAAATCACAATGACGAAAGTAAAGTATGGGCAAGGTAATTAGACATTGATTTATTTTAGTTTTGAGGCAAACAATGGTCGTGCCTTGATATGAAACTGGAATATTTGAGATATTTTTTATTGCTTAGCGAATTGGGGTTGCCGTTATCTATATTAATATTAAAAATCTGAAGAGTTTGTTTCGTTGAACGTAGTAATCTCAAGAACAACTGGTTTACATTGATAAAATGTTTTTTTGTTGGTCAGTAATATTTTTATATGTATTTGTAATAAGCGCGGATTTAAGTCCTGTCACTCAAAATGCAATGTCTTGAAAAATCGACTTACACCTTACCTCCTCATTACCTAAGACTACCCAACTTCACGGGAAAAATTGTAAACCTGTTTCTTTTATTTACAAATAATAATATAACACAAAACACAAAGAAGCACGTCGATTCCAATATAAGCAAATCGAACCCGATTACCGTCAGACAATGCCCGGTGTTTAGAACAATACAACTGCCAATCCCACGGTGTCCGTATTAATTTCTGTCCTTTCATCAGCATTCATCAATCGGACCTCTATTTATTAAATTAAGGAATAAATCAAACTTCGCGAGCCCCATTGTTTACGTGGCTGTTTGTAAATTGGAGAATTGATCGGAGACGTCCTAAGCTCTGAAGGCACCAGTGAGCTTTTATAAAAAGATAAAGCTTATTTTTTTATTTACAAAAGCTTATTTTTATTTTAGACCATTATAGTTCAGTTGGTATGGTAGATGTCAAATAGAACGCAGTGGTTTTGGAATTGATTTTTACTCAGTGCAATATTTTTATTTTTCTTGATGCGTGCCTCCACCTAAAACATGATTGTTGGTGATTTAACATTAAGTTATCTTTGTGTCTATGTCAGGAGCGCAGGTAAAATATAACGATAAAAAAAAGTATGTTTAATTTTTTCTGCTTCACATGTTTTCCCGCATAGTAGGATAGGCACAGATAACTTAATTAAACTTAGTTTGAAATATTATGTATTGAGTGGCGTAATTCAACGCTGCAACCTCTTCTTAATAAGGGAAAATGAAAATAATATTTAAAATTAACAAAACAAATTAACCACATATTTGATAATGTGATGAAGCATAGGTTTAGTTGCTGTTACAATATTGACTCAATTCCACGCTGCTAGTTCTAGATGGATTTCGTATTAAGTGTTTACATTGACTCAGTGTGGTTCTGATTCTACTGTAGTGTGAGAATGAATTAAAACAAAGCCGAAAATTTAATATTTTTTACCTTTGTATATATATTTTTGTAGCTTAGCTTTTTATAGCAGGGTAGCCAGAGGGGAGCTAGTGTTAAGACACTCCGTTCTTATTAAGTCCCTCCCTCACTTTTGCAGTAGCGCTTAGCGAAGAGACAGTGTGTACCAGAGTGAAAAATTAAAAATATTAAATATTTAAAGAAGTGCAAATATGATATTATTGCATCAAAAAAGCGACATACATTCAAAGAACGCAAGGTTAAAAATTCGCTACGTTAAAACATCAATATTTTTATAAAAACCACTGTGTGAAAAATTTCGAAATATTCCTAAAACTAATAACAAAGTAACCAATAACCGCATGTACTCCGACCAAACAGTTAAACTACTCACTTAACCATTGTTCTCACTAAAACTAACCGTTCAAACCGTATCTATTCATTTCGGATCTCTAAATTCGAAACAAAAAGAAAATATTTTGTGTTTAATTCAAAGTTATGGTCATTAGCCATTCAAAATTTGGAATCAAGTGGTTTATAAGTAGTAATTAAATCAACGATTCGTTCATACGAATTTAACAAAGAAGTTTATCTTTCTGTACCATCGCTTGTTCGGTTTGAGCAACTAGTCTCACGGGATGTGGCTACAGTAACGGTACATACTTTATTCAATGAAATTCGTCTATTAACTTATTTAATGTTTCAATGTGTTGCTATTAATTTGCGTTTATTGCGGTGGTTAAAGTACTTTTTTTCAGTTTTTCAGTTTCACGCTGTATCCCGCATTTTTTTGAGTAGCAATCGAATTTACAACTATCACGTTATTAGCCAGAAAATTGTCCTACAATACGAATCCCAAGGATGTTAAAATAATATTTTAAGATAACGCTTCTTATATCCGATTAGAAATCGAAGCCGTTACCATCGATACTTAAACTGGAAGGGCGTTTATATTTAAAATATAAATAAATCAGCTTCACGCTGTATCCCGCACACAGCAGGATAGGCAGAGGGAATTCTTTAGGCATTGCGTGTTGAGTGGCAGAACTCAATGCCGCCCGTAACCTTGACACCAGACCGAAGAAATGGAAATATAAATTTAAGTAAATATTTCATCTCCTCGAGTGGGTTCGACCCACAACAAGTCGATTTTACAGTCACACTTTGTGCCGCTGCGCCACGACTGGCTCGATTTAAAATATAAAAACAATAATATGTTTATTAAGATTTAGTACCGGATATATAATATTTTGAAATCCACGGCTACGCCGCTATCATTGCGTATAAATTGGGCATGCCGCATCGTTCTTAATTAGAGCTAATTTTTATTTTCGGTTATACGATTTTAGATTACATTTTCAACATTAGCAAAGGCTACAGTTATGTGTATGTATGTATGTATGTAGATTTGTATGATGTATGTATGGAAACCAACTCGTGATTTCTGTACTATTAATTAACATAATGTTGTCGGTGCTACGTAAAAATTGTGAAGCTATCTAGTGTAGAGCAACCTTTTAGTTTATAAATTTTGCGTTATATCTATACTAGTTTATGCCTGTGGCTATGTTCAAGTAGGTCGTGATAAGTACCTACCCAGGTTTGGTCAACTCTCACCTGGGTTAGGTCGAATTGAAGAGAAATAATGATAAAACCATAAAGTCACTTTACTACAAAAATAAATGGAACATCTTGAAATTATTAACAATTTGATATCTACAGAACGTTATCACACATCTTTTACCACCACATCTAAAAAAAAGAAAGATATTTTAAGAACATCCAAATGATTAATCTATCAAAACCACCCCAACAACCCTTTCGAACCCAATGACATGACATGTAAACATACTAAAATGTACCCATATAGGCATCATATACCCAAAAATGCCACTCATCCTAACCCTGCCTAAGAAAAATTACAGCAAGGGAGCATTACACGGGGAGCGGTCACTAATTAATGGAAAAGGATTAAATTTGTACGGGAACGGCATTGAAATAAAATAAATATGATAAGGGCTGCCTGGGTCCTCCTTGGGCGGGGTGGCTGTCAATACAGCCTTAATTAATTCAACGTTTCTTTGCGATAAATGTTAGGACGTTGTGGTTTACTTTCATGGATGGATTGGTGGATGGATAGATGGAAGTGAGTTCGGTGGTTGGGAGATCGATTCAGATTCGGGGGGATGCATTGTTTTGTTTCGCCCTGATAAGACATATCTGTGGTACTCAATTCAATGCAATGTCTCGAATTTAGGGGTAAGTGAAGAATGGAGTGTCTTAACACTAAGTTTCCTTTGCCTATTCTGCTATATGCTGAATAAAATGAAACAAAAAGGATCAATAAAACCCAAAAACATATCAAAATTATAATATAAGATATAATAAATAAAGACTGTCTGTGAGCATTTTTGTTAAAGTATTAGCCAAAATCGTTTAAGGCTTACGGGATACTGTTTTGGTCTACTGATCACAGAACAATGTATTGAAGATTTAGAATAGACGGACGAAAATTAATTTTGTTTTTTATATGTAATTTATGAAATATTAAATTTTTATTTTATTATATTAATTTCTAGGTATTGAATTAATTACTTGATTAAGTGGTAATTTTTCATAGACGCAATTTGCATAGTGTTTTTTTTTAGTTTAAACTAAACTAAAATTAACATTATGTTACAATTAAATTTTTATCGTTATTTTATTAATTTTTATTATTCTTGTTTTTTTATAATTAGAGGCAGATAGATAAGTGATCAATTACTGTTCTTTGTATTTGTGTGAATTTAATTTATACTTATTAAGTATTGTAAGATAAAGCGCGGTGTTGGGTTCCACCACATAACACTCAATCATTAAATTCGACAGGAAGTGCTGATCGGAGTATCTTAACACGGTTTTTTACACTTTTAGATGCGGAAAAAATACCCTGTCATGTCTATTTTATCACAGGGAGGCCATTTTTCAAGTTATTTACTTATAGCTGTTTGTCTGTCCGCGTCCCCTGTCCCGTCCTTTGTACCAATCAATTCCTTATTATGGCCACCACAAAGGATTGAGTGTATTCTTATGAGATTACGTTTAAATTTAACATCCAAATACTTTTATATTAAAGGTATAAACGCTATAAAAGAAGCGATTTATCTCAAAAATTGAGCGAAAAGTGGGGACCAGAGTGTCTTAACACTAAATATACTCTGGTTACCCTGCTAAGCGTGTACTTAACTGTAGGTTCAAATTCACACATTACAGGTTCCCAAATATATTTTTTATAGATGGTGGGTAAAAAAACGAAATAACCAATATTTCGACGCGCAACGCACGTCGATAACATTTCGTCAGTAGATTAATATTTGGGAAGGCTGTCGAAACGCGTTTCCTTCACGTCCAATACAACAACAACATTCAAAAATAAAACTTGGAAGGTAACTCGAAGCCGGCGGCAAATTAAAACTGACATTGAGAGATTAAGAGCTCCCACCTTGAGTGTGTATCGAGTGGAGGGAAATAGATAAACATTACTTTTTTTTTATCTTTTCCTTTTTTTTTCTTATTTAATATTGTACAAATTGGTCGTAATTTGATTAGTTTATTTTTTCAATTTATTTGCCGAAGTGGGTTTTTTAAATTGTGTTCTTGTGGTTCAGTTGAATGGGTGGATGGGGAGTGGTTATGGGTACAATTCTTAAGTAAGGAAAATATTTTTTTATTATGTATGTATATGGTTAGATATGTAATATCTTCGTAGGCTCTATAACATGAAAAGAATATGCATAAATGTATTAATTTTAAAGAAAATGTCTAAAAAGTTCCTGTAGTGTATGCGAACCCCGACTACGTCATTCGCTCACTGATCGTGACGCGTGCCGGCGTGCTCGGTGTTCTGTCTATATTACTATCTCATAATTATAATAGAAAAAGTGTGTTTTATTGATACGAGGCGACATCAAACATTACAAGTGGCGACGAGGAAAAAAGTGAGTACCTATCTAATAAAAAAAAAAAAGAAAAAAAAAAAGAAAGATGAAAGATATCATTAATATGACCTACAAAACGATTGTTTACGTATAGTTTACTTTTATATGTTAAACATTAAGAAATAGTTTTTATTTAAATGCTATGTCTATGTCAAATGAGATAATACGTAAATAATCGTTCATTTCTCATTTACTGTTTAGGGCCACGCATTAGATCTGAATCGATAAGGGCCATGCAAATACAAAAATAACAGTAATTACGAGTAATGAACATAGTAATGAACCTACGAGTACGTATGTGGGTATGTGTCTACTGTACATTGTGTAGATATGCAATCTAACGGTACTTCCGAATACATTGGTTAAATTAATTGATTGATTTATTATACTATCATTAATACAAATTTTATAGGTACTTAATTGAACCATATAATAAAAACAATAAAATATAGAACAATATTAAAATTTTAATAGAATTATTTTGATATTTTATTATGAAATATTCAATTCTACTTTATTACTTTGCTGTTTTATATTATTTTATATTTTGTACTATTTAAACGTACTTGATTGCATAGTAACACAATAATGTATAGAAGATCGTAATTACATTAAAGGTCTAGAACCACGCAATAAGTTAATGAAAAAAAAGGGTCATGCACATTGCGATATAGAATGTACAAATTATACATATTAAGCAAATGTGTAATTAATTTAAGGAATATAATTACAAAATAGAAAAGGCCATGTGTAATCGCAACAATAAAAAGGGCTATGCAGAT
>DWQW01001661.1:0-31819 GCA_018249695.1 Heliconius erato demophoon
AGCGAAGAAATGGAAATATAAATTTAAGTAAATATTTCATCTCCTCGAGTGGGGATCGAACCCACAACCAGTCGGTTTTGCAGTCACACCTCGTGCCGCTGCGCCACGACCGGCCTCAATTTTTTTTATCTTTGGCAAAAATTTCTCATGTGAAATCCATTATACAGTGACACATCACTAATGTTTATCTCTGATAAGATCCGCATACACTAGACTTAAGGCGCCAAGGAATAAGTTTCTGAGATAATACTTATTATTTTAGCAGCGTTTTGATTTCCTGGTTTTTAATTCTGTTTTTGTTATTAATAAAATAATCTAAATATAAATAGTTTGATATATTTTATAATACAGTATGTATTTATAAGCTGTTGACAATTTTGGGCTATAAAATATACAAGTTGTTGTAATATTAATTTAAATTAGAAATATTTATTTGATCTGTGGTATTTGTATTTATATTAAAATTTGTAAATTGTTTATTACAACTAAATATTAAAATATTTTCTTTTCTATATTAAATATATGCTGAGTTGTTAACACAGCCTCTTATTTATTTAGGTGCAATAAACTTATATTATTTAAATCTTATGCTTGCTTTTATTTACTCAACGTCCTACTATACGAGCGTTGTATATTTTTTTACATATTTATATATTTGAAAATTTAATTTGTAGTAAATGTTATTTACTGTGCCTTTAATTTTTTATTGCGTGTAAAAATTTACAATAACACATATCTTATTATACGAGTACATGTCGTAATCAGTATTGAATGTTAAAAATGTTCAAAGACTATAAAATGTTTTCTCTATCTAGCTATAAGTACATAATGCCGATGAAAATTACAATTCGTTTCTATCGTGTTTTTGGGAAAAAAAATCTGAATAAATCGTTTTTTTAGCGTCACGCTGTATCCCGCACAGGACAGGCAAAGGAAACATAGTGTTAAGACACTCCGTTCTCCATTTTCCGCCGAATTCTGGAGGCGTTGCGTGTTGAGCGGAGGAACTCAAAGCCGAGCGTTGCCTCGACTCTAAAGCGAAGAAAATGGAAATACTTAATATATCATTTATTCGAGTGGGAATCGAACCTTTAACTCCCGTTATAGTTACACTTTGTGCCCCTGCCACCACTGGCATCAATTACGTTTAACGTATAGTAATATACAAATTTGGTTTACATAATACATAATTACGTATGTCGTTAGTAGAAGCGATATCACATTATGTATGTACATATATTTCTTATCTAAATTACATTAAGATTATCGAATTAGAAAACTACTTTGGTCTGATTATTCGACGCCCTTTCTGAAAATGTGTGAATAGCTTTCAGGGAATTAGTAAAAACCGAGGATATCTAGATAGATATCTGTCTATCTATCTATCTATCTATAGTATATATATAGAAATCTATATACAAATATATATACATACTATAGATATATATCTATCTACCTACGAATACATAATAAATAAATTGTATAATAAAATGAAGTATGTGATTGTAAGCACGATTGGTTGTGGAGTCGAATGTCGATTCCCACTCGAGAATATGAAATATTTATTTAAATTTATATTTTCATTTCTTCGCTCTGGTGTTGAGGGAAAGCGCGGCGTTGAGTTCCGCCATTCAATACGCAATGACCCCATAATTCAGTGGAAACTGGCAGAAGGAATGCCTCTGCCTACCCTGTGTTTGGAATACAGAGTGAAGCTGATTTAATTATTTTGTATAACATAGTACGATGTATATCATTCGTTGATTTGTCAGAATAATAAATTTCTATTAATTACAAGGCTTTTTATATATTTAGAACCAAAAACCAATAAATCTTTATATCTAAGAAAAATAATACAAATATACAATTTCATGCTTAGTAATCATACTAATATTATAAATGTAAAAGATTGTGAGAATGGGTGTTTGTTCCACTTTAACGTAAAAACTACTGGCCAGATTTCTATGAGACTTAACAGTAATATAGCTTATACATCAGAATAAAACATAGGCAATAATTTATTTAAATATTTTGTATAATTTTGATAAACGAAAAGTTTAAGCGGGCAAAACCGTGGTGCGAACGAAGCGTATAAAGTGGGCTAGTGTTTTTATAATGTATTATATACATATTGAAATTCTGTTTAAAATATTGGATGAAACGTGATTGGTTTTGACGCCACTCGCAATCCATCAAACCTACTATCTTATTAATTAATTATTCTCATACGAGTGGGTTCGATCTTGTTATGATCGATTTTTTGTACTCAGAAATGATTGTCCTCAGAAATGGCACATGTTCTCAATTAGTTCAAATGTGTTTTTTTTTATGTAAATGACCGATTATTCAAAGAAAAATGAATGAAATGAAACTCTACTGTATTTTGGATACAAGATTCTTTTTCTTTACACAATTCTAATGTTCATTAACACCGCATCTAATTATAATGGGATGCTGGAATAATTGAAAGCATTAAGACTTTATTAAGACGTTATTAGCATACTTAAAGCGATATAATATTTTTTTATAATGACTTATGAATTTTTTATTTGTTTTTTGAAGTCTAACTGACGACGACAGCGACATCCACGATGTGATGATGACATAGTGAAAACAGATCGGTTTAAGAATTGTTAGAAATCAATTAATGTGTTTTTTATTGTTTTTTTTTGGCTTCACGTTGTATTGTACACTGCATGGTAGGCAGAGGGAACTTAGTATGTAGATCGACATTTTCCGTCGAATTCTGATGGCATTGCGTGTTGAGTGGCGGCACTCAACGCCACCTTTTACCGTCGACACCAGAGCGAAAAAATGAAAATATAAAATATTTAATTTCCATAAAAGAGAATCGAACCCACAACCAGTCGCGTTTACGCCACGACCTCATATCATTTTTATTTTAATTCCAAGTAAAAAATACTAAGGCGGAAGTTGGAAAATGCATTCAAGCACCTGTTAAATTCTATATGGCGTTAGACTCTTTATCACGTCATGACGTTAGACGCGTGGGTTGGTTCCAATCGTTTTAAATGGAACAAAGGCAACGGAAGCCTTTGTGATGTGAATTTTAAGTTTCTTCAAATCGTCCGTCTCGAATTAAAATTAAGATGAATCGGCAACTGCATGTTGTTTCGCTGTCAATGTATTTTGTTTTTAAGGAATCGTGCAAATTTGGCTATTTTTTGGTTTCATTTTATGGAAATTGCTCATTTTGAAAGAAAAATGACACATTATAATAAATGATTTATAAGAATTTTTGTACTTTCAACTGAGGCTAGTCTTATGGCGCAGAAACACAAGCGTGGGACTGTATACACGACAGGGTGTTGGTTCGATTCACTCTCGAAGCAATACAACTCTCGAAGAAACATTTAATATTATCTTTCCTGGTGCCGAGGCAAAGCGCGGCATTGAGTTTCGCCACTCAACAGTAATAAGTCTTGAGATGGATTCTAATATACTATTATTTTGACATATCCGAGAAGTGAGCCGAGCTGTCCTTTCTACCTAAGTATATTCAAAACGTCGTTTTATCGTTCTAAAACCAAACCAAAATAAATCTAACTCGATTTATAGTGAAACTTGCGGAACATTCCGTTCGTATTGAAAATGATGTCATCGATACGATACGAAATACGATCCACATCAAATATTATTCTTATGTATGTGTTTTTATCGACATCTAAATGTGGGTTTTAATAAACAACACTGTTTAATGTTTATTATATATCATTTAAATATTGTGTAAAAGAATATATTTTTCAAAATTCATTTTTCTTTCAGGAAAAGCTAAAAAAAATGTATAAAACATAATATATTTTACATTTTCTATTATTTATACGAGCTAAGACATTAACTGTTACAACTAGAATCTCATAGAAATGCATGTATATAAATAAAATGTAAAAACCATTGAAAAAACTAATTTATTTTGCAATTATGATAAAGCGTTACTAGTTATTAGAAACAACGACGTGTTATATGGCAAATCCTACAGAATATGAATATCAAAGATTTTTCTTACAATGTAACAGTAGTTCGACGCCAGTCGTAGCGCATCGGCATCTTTCGGCATGTGACTGTGGGTTCGATTCCTACTCGAGTTTATCTACTAATATTTTCATTTCTTAGCTTTGGCATCGAGGAAAACGGAACGGAGAACGGGGAACAGAGTGTCCTAACACTAGATTAACACTAAGTTCCCCCTTTGTAACCTTCTATATGCGGGATATAGCGTAAAACTGAAAAAAAAAAATAATGAAAAAAAAAACGATAAAGAAGTCATTATAAGACTTTTACATAATCATTTAATTAAGATAACGTAATTAAGCTCAGAACAACGAAACTTAACTTAATTTAACTGATTATAAATCTTTTAAATTTCACTCAAATGCAATATCGTAGCGATGTCAATATATGTGCTTAATAAATCTTTATTATATTATGAAACATATTTTTTTCACAGGCTTTTACCCCACTTTAGTATCGTTCTAGACATCCCGTTTTAGTAGTGTAGTTATTCTGTAAATTCTTTTAGCCTATCTGGGAAACCCTAGTTTAGGGGTAAAAGCAAGCAAGCCGCAATATTTAAATATTATACAAAATTTTAGACTACAACCATCGCCTCGCGTCAAACACATTTCAAAATACGTCGCTTTGACTACAAATATATTATATACGTACTCTCTATATATATTTGGAATGGGATAAATTAGGCAATCGTTAAGTAATAACACCCACATATATTAATAATAGGGAAGTATTTCCACTTCACCTATATAATAAATGAAGCATTTGGGACGAAGCGAACCCCACTCAGAAAATAATGTTTGACAAATAAGCGGAAAACGTGGATTATTTTGAAGCTCGTGTACTTCTCGTGCCCTAAATTCTATTTATTAATTTCTGTGAAATATTAATTATATTATTAATAAGACTGGCCAATAACCATGTGGTAATTGTTATATTTATCTGGTATTCATATAAAATTAGGGAAAAAAAAAATTCAAAATAAATAAAGTTAATTTTCTTTTTGTTGTTAAATAAATTAAAAGCAAAAAAACTTTTTTAGAAAGAGCTTTAATAAACGCTCTAAAAAGGAGAAAATAATAATTTTTTTCTTGTAAATTTTAACTATCGACTTAAACCTCACTATACAAAATTTATATGATCATAAAAACTTGTCGCAGATAACCGCGAATTTCAATTTAATTAAATATCGATAACAATTTTTAATTAAATTGAAATTCACTCACTCGAGGAAATGAAATATTTATTTACATTTATATTTTCACTTCTCCGCTCTGGTGTAGAGGCAAAGCGCGTCGTTGAGTTCCGCCACTCAACACTTAATACTAGGTTCCCTCTGCCAGCCCTGCTGTGTGCAGGATAAAGCGTGAAGCTGATTTATTTTTTATTTATAACATTTTAACTGCGTCGGCTTTAGTTTTCGATGTATAGATATTATCTTAAAAGTGATATTGTTATTGTAACTCAAAAGTAATTTAGATTAAAAATAAATAATTGTGCCAGAACCACTTCTAGCGGGCGAAGCCGCGAGCGAGTCGCTAGTCTTTAATAAAAAATGTATTTTACAATAGTCGTAAGGCATAAAATTTTAATATTGTTATTTTTAAATTTAAAATTACGATATTAAACTAGCTTTAGCAAACTATCAAAACTTGGCGACTAGCAATTCTCAACACTCACAAAACCCAATATCTTTAATAATATAATAGTAATTTATGTCAAGTTTGAACTAAATGTTGAACTAACTGTGTTTGCATATTTTATAAACCTAACCTCAACTTGAACTTCGCAAGGTATAGGTAAGAATACGGTTTGGAATGAATTTAAATTTTAATACTTTTCTTTGTTATAAGCACACAATGCCTCCAGAATTCGGCAGAAAGTGGTGAACGGAGTGTGTGTGAATAGAGTGTCTTAACACTAGGTTCCCTCTGCCTACCCTGTGTGCGGGATACATCGTGAAGCTGATTTATTTATTTTTATTGTACTTATCAATTTTTATTCATTATGATATATCCACGGAAAGTACACTATAGGCTTTGATTACGCGGAATTTCATACAAAATATAGAAAAAACGATGCATAAACGCATAGTTTTTTCTTCTTCTGATCTTTATTCATAGACCTGGATATTTTATATCAATTTCAGCGTAATACCTCCTCGCGATCTTGAGATAAGCAGTCTTGACAGACGGACAACAAAGTGACCCTATAAAGTTTCCGTTTTTTTTCTTTAAACTTTGAACCCCAAAATATTTATTATAAACAAAAAAACTTACTTACTTACACTAATAATAAAGTTATTATATTAAAAAAAAAATCACAATCCATATATTTTCTAAAAAAACGTGACAAGTACCTTCTGCCATTCTATTATTTAAAAAGCCTACAAAGACATACGAGTTGAGAGTTAACACTCAACGCAACACTTTGTCCTTACTATATTGACACAATATATTTAAGATCAATATAAACATTCAACCATATTGAAACTTGAAACACAACAAATAGAAATATTAAACTAAAGTAGGTACTTACTACTATACATCATTATTTGTTATTTCTTGGTTTTCCATATAAGCTATGACATCATAGTAGCACAGTGAGATAGCATCAGACCATACACGCTATAGATGTATAGGTCTAATAGCTAATTGGTTTTAGGTTAACGCTGTATCATGCATGTAGCAGGGTAGGTAGAGGGAACCTAGTGTTAAAACACTCCGCTCCCCTCTTTCCAGCATGCTGAGTGGAGAGAAACTCAATGCTACGCTTTGTCTCGAAACCAGAGCGAAAATATTATAAATCAGCTTCACGCTGTATCCCGCACACAGCAGGGTAGGTAGAGGGAACCTAGTGTTAAAATACTCCGCTCCCTTCTTTCCAGCATGCTGAGTGGAGAGAAACTCAATGCTACGCTTTGTCTCGAAACCAGAGCGAAAATATTATAAATCAGCTTCACGCTGTATCCCGCACACAGCAGGGTAGGTAGAAGGAACCTAGTGTTAAGACACTCCGTTCCCCACTTTCTGCCGAATTCTGGAGGCATTGCGTGTTGAGTGGCAGAACTCAACGCCACGCTTAACCTCGACACCAGAGCGAAGAAATGGAAATATAAATTTAAGTAAATATTTCATCTGCTCGAGTGGGGATCGAACCCATAACCAGTCGGTTTTACAGTCACACTTCGTGCCGCTGCGCCACGACTGGCCTATGATTAATGATTGCATTTAAAATTAACTTCATTCTCCCGCTCCGGTAAGGAAAACCGCGGCGTTGAGTTCTACCCAACAATGCCTCGAATTCGTCTTTAGACCAGATTCACTTTTGCTTACCCTATCACAATAAGCTGAAAAGAGAATTCTTGTATAGATATATATTCTATATCTATCGTTAAATTCTCTTTGTCCACTCTGCAAAATAAGAGAGAAATATGTGATGTTAAAAAATTAAATATACAAAAAAAAGGTTAAAATCAAAATAAGCATTGTTCTTAAGCAAACAAAATTAAAACCTGTTTGTTAATGTCACATATTTTTTATTTAAATTTTGTAAGCCTTGTGAAAATTTTTGAAAATTTTAATTAATATTCAGCACGTGTACAAAAACTGATTAATATGTTTTATCGGTTTTATTTATATAAAGCGTAGTTTAGAATTTCGCTATTCCAACCGCAATGACTCTAACTCACACCTTGTTTCTATACTATTGCTGCTATATGCTATATAGAGTAAAAAAACATATTTTATTTATATATAAATAAGTACCTAGAAATAAGTAACCATAAATAAGTTGTAACAAGCGTATGAGAACGTATGGCTCAGTGGTCAGAGCGCCTGGTCGGTTTTCAAGAGGCGTGCGTTAGAGTCCCGCTACGTTCAAATTTTTATACGTTTTCTAAATAAGTATTTTTCTTTCCTAAGTGTGGATTAACACTTTAAAAATGTTAAAAATAAGTACCTAGAATTTGTCAAAGAAAAAATGGTCACAATATGTGTAAATTAAAAAAAAACATATCTTTTGCTATTTTTGTGTTTAGTTACGAGTTTATCCTATTATTATTTTACAAACTCTCACATTTGTATACCAGATTAGGTGTAAATACGATGGACAAATCGCATTAAGCACTAACAAAATCCAATTGTAAATAAGTAGTATTAAGAGAATCTAATCCTAAATGGAAAAAGCGCGGCGTTGAGTTCCGCCCGTCATGCCTTCCAAAATTCAGAGGTATACCAATAGGTAACGAATCTGCCTATCCTGCTATCTGAGGGATACGGCGTGAAGTTAAAGAAGATGTTAACAGTGCAACCCATAGATATGTACATATATCAAAGTAATATAGAACAGAGGCACAAAGTGTGACTGTAAACACGACTGGTTGTGGGTTCGATCCTCAAGGAAATGAAATGTTTACTTATATTTATATTTCCATTTCTTCGCCCTGGTGTCCAGGCAAAGCGCGGCGTTGATTTCCGCCATTCAATACACAATGCTTCCAGAACTTGGCGGAAAGTGGGGAACGGAGTGTCTTAACACTAGGTTTCCTCTGCCTACCCTGCTGTGTGCGGGATATAGCGTGAAGCTGATTTTATTTATATAGAATTATTCAAGTTAACAAAGTCGCAATAAACTTCCGTCATATTAACATTGGTTGACGTAACAATGTAATTCAATGAATGCGCAGTTATGCATTGTCTTAGTCTAGGTATATTATATATGTAATAACTTACGTTACTTACGTCGAAGATATAACCTGTACACAAAGGCAAGAGATAAAAGGTAAACAAATCAAAAAAGATAAGAGGCCAGTCGTGGCGCAGGGGCACAAAGTGTGACTGTAAATCGACTGGTTGCGGGTTCGATCCCCACTCGAGGAGATGAAATATTTACTTAAATTTCTATATCCATTTCTTCGCTCTGGTGTCGAGGTTAAGCGCGGCGTTGAGTTCTGCCACTCAACACGCAATGCCTCCAGAATTCGGCAGAAAGTGGGGAACAGAGTGTCTTAACACTAGGTTCCCTCTGCCTACCCTGCTGTGTGCGGGATACAGCGTGAAGCTAATTTAAATTTAAATTTTTAAAAACATCCAAAAGCTAACTTATTCTCAAACTGTAGACGCATTTTAATACTATAAAAATAAACTAGCTAGCTAATAAATTACAGAGCACGAGTACTGTGGACATAGTGTCGAAATATGCGTTTTTGCAATACAAACGTTCATTTAAATAAACATAGATTTTTCTAACACTAGGGACCGTAGACTGAGTATTTGGTATGAATTTCAACTCAATATCTCTAAGCGTTACCGAGATAAAGGCTCTTAACAGACAGACAGACACATGAACAGACAACAAAGTAATCTTATAAGGGTTCCTTTTTTCCTTAAAAGGTACGGAACCCTAAATGAGGAATAATACTTATTGTAAAAAATATATCAATGTCTCATTCCATAGAACATTGTATAAATATTTCTTCACCAAGCTTATAGATTACGTAATCTATTAGATTAAGATTGATTAAGTATATTAAATTCCTATATAGGTGTAACTGTCACGTCTTTGTGAGTCGTAAGGAATATTCATATTGTATAAATAACAAAATTTTAATGACGACATCGTGGCGCAGTTAGAATAGTCATTTTATTGCACATTTATGTTGGGAGGCCAGTCGTGGCTGACGTGACAATGAGATAAGAACCACGAAAGATTTTTTCGAGAGAACCTGGTGGTAACACGCCGCTCTCCACCTTAAGCCCTTTTTAAGTCACATTTTGCGTTAATTGATGGAACTTTAAGCCATGCTTTGATAAGTAACAAAAAATTCGAGGCCAGTCGTGGCGCAGTGGCACGAGGTGTGACTGTAAAACCGACTGGTTGTGAGTTCGATCCCCACTCGAGGAGATGAAATATTTACTTAAATTTATATTTCCATTTTTTCGCCCTGGTGTCGAGGTTAAGCGCGGCGTTGAGTTCTGCCACTCAATACGCAATGCCTCCAGAATTCGGCAGAAAGTGGGGAACGGAGTGTCTTAACACTAGGTTCCCTCTGCCTATCCTGCTGTGTGCGGGATACAGCGTGAAGCAGATTTATTTATTTTTTTATTTACGAAAAAATGAAGATCGGAGTAGTAATTATATAGTTCGGTTAATGCTATTTAGTCTAGTCTTTATTCTGGAAGATTTAGAACACATAGAAGAATAAAGAATTTAACTTATAGGAGACATAGACAAAGAAAGAAGCTAACTTAAATAATGATATAGTAAAAATGTGTTTGTACATTATATATTTTAGCAAATATGTTTATAGTAATGCAATTAACAATAGAACATAAATCTATGATTTTCAAAATAATTGTTTGTCTGATTATACTCACATTTTCGGTACTAGTGGATGGAATTTTTATAATTTTGAAAGTGTTATTTCATAGTTCGAAGCTCTTTCGCCGTATGGACCAAGATGTCATTTCCTGTGCGAAATGGCGGAAGCGAAGGCTGACTAAAGTCACCAAAGGGTCGGCTTTGAGAGCGCCCAAAACTGATGAATTCCGGAAGGGAAACTCTCAAGCTTCACGCCGATTTTGCCGATGTGCTATTTTATTAATATAGATTTAAACCCGCGCCTTATGTATGTATGCGTTTCAATATATGTTGAATATACACCAACAATAAAACGTTCATACACAAATGGCTAAACAATATAAATTTAAATGAAACTAGCGGTAACGTCATTTTGAGATAAATATAATAACACTGCATTGGCAGCGGTCGAGGTTAAACACTAAAGTATACAATGTATCTACACGTACATACAAATGTATGTATGTATTGATAGGAGTCTTCATGAGAAATTACACGAAATTATATGATTTAAATAAAAACAATGATTTTTATATAATTACAAAATTTCCGTATTTCGAAAAACTTTCTTTATTATAAATTAAGTTTCAGCACAAACTACAGGAAAGAAAAATATTTTGGGCTTGTTTGAAAGATTAAAAAATTGATCTAGCAGGACTCGAACCCAAGGCTCTTATTTGATGAACCATTTCTACTCATACCCTTCTATTAGGAATCGAAGCTACAACTATTGCTTAAATTCAGGGAACTGCACCACGATGGAACTAACAAATTATTATCATATACTTAATAAATAAGTGGTATAATCTACCACGTCAGACGTCGAAGACTCGTTTTCGTTGATTTTTTAGAAGACCTGCTCCCCATATCTTATCTCTAAGATATGATGTAAATGGATATTATGATAAGCAATTTCCTTATAGTAATAAGGTTTGGCTTCAGCTTGAATTGTAAACACGCTTGATAAATACTTGATGAACTATAGATAGGTGCATTTGTGAATGGGATCATTTACAGACGATAGTTATAGATTTATATATATATATATATATATATATTCATATTTCTTTAGATTCTTTAGATGTACGTCTAAGAAATATGATAATTTTAGTTCAATTAGTCTAGTTAGGCAAAGCGCGGCGTTAAGTTCAGCATTATAGCATGTCATTAAAAAAGGTTGAGGCCAGTCGTCTCGCAGCGGCACGAAGTGTGACTGTAAAATCGACTGGTTGTGGGTTCGATCCCCACTCGAGGAGATTAAATATTTACTTAAATTTATATTTCCATTTCTTGGCTCTGGTGTCGAGGCAAAGCGCGGCGTTACGTTCTGCCACTCAACACGCAATGCCTCCAGAATTCGGCAGAAAGTGGGGAACGGAGTGTCTTAACACTAGGTTCCCTCTGCCTACACTGCTGTGTGCGGGATACAGCGTGAAGCTGATTTTTCTTTTTTATTAAAAAAGATATGATGGATCATGATGATGTACCAATATTTCACTAAATGATTTTTGGCTAATCCCCAATATGATGTATGACTGTCCATACATCCATACAACATATAAGAATATTGTACGTTTTGAATTCATAGACAGAAGATATTTAGTTAAACCGGTTTTAGTAAATACCTATTCAGTCAATTTAAGTCTTGCGGGCAAGTCAATGGCATGAACTTGAGACATCTGAATAGGTTCGGCTTTCAATAAGTCGACGTGCATAATTTAAGCATTGCATTTTTTTAGTCCCGCAAATAGTAGGGTTGGCCGAGGGAACCTAGTGTTAAGACATAAGTTCTTCATTTTCCACCGAATTCGGGAGACAATGCGTGTTAAGTGGCGGAACTTAACGCCGCGCTTTGTCGTAACACTAGAGCGAAAAAAGATAATTGTAAACATTTTTTTCCTCGAGTCGGAATCGAATCCACTACCCACCGCTCACGATCACAATTTGTGCCCGTGCGCCACGACTGGCCTCTTTGCATGTTATTTCGACATTATCAAAGACCTTAATGACATTTTTTAAGCATTCATTTTAATTAAAGGAATAAACAAATGATTACGATAAATATTCATTAATTTAATTATATTGCATTGTACGTATGTATGTATATATGTATGTATGTATGCATGTATGTATGTGTATGTGTGTATGTATGTATGTATGTATGTATGTATGTATGTATGTATGTATGTATGTATGTATGTATGTATGTATGTCTTGTAATGTCAGTAGAATGTAAATTATGTTACCAATTTCCATGTTGGTTTTCCCGAGAAATATGGTTAATGAGGAAGCTGTGACTAAACATATGACATAATCTATTAATAATTACAGCAGTTATTAAAGAATATATCTATAATTATTATTAAGTTGTGCGTATGTATTCATACAAGATGCAAAAAGTAAAATAATTAATAGTTTTTTTGTTATGCCATAGATATCAGATGATCTTGAGATCTGTCTATGAAGAAATAAAAAATCAAATCAGCTTCACGCTGTATCCCGCATACAGTAGGGTAGGCATAGGGAACCTAGTGTTAAGACACTCCGTTCCCCACTTTCTGCCAAATTCTGGAGCGCCTCAACGCCGCGTTTAGCCACGACACCAGAGCGAAGAAATGGAAATATAAATTTAAGTAAATATTTCATCTCCTCGAGTGGGGATCGAACCCACAACCAGTCGGTTTTACAGTCACAGTTCGTGCCGCTGCGCCACGACTGGCCTCTATGAAGAGATGATTATATTTTCAAGCTCAAATATTCTATGTGGCCAATTTCCCTTAGACATGACCTTAGAAATCAAATCAAATTTGCTTCACGGTGTTTTTAAATATCAATATTCCAAAGTGGGGAACGGAGTATCTTAACACTAGGTTCCCTCTGCCTACCCTGCTGTGTGCGGGATACAGCGTGAAACTAATCAATTTAATTTAATTAATGTTCTTAGTATCTTCAATTTCTTAAATGTTTGGAAAAACCTGAAAATGTTTAACAAGGATCAGATCAAAAATATATAAAAGTTCTTATTATTTTATGAACATCATTTACTTTATCATATTTTAGTACAACATTAAAAAATATATGCCTTTATAGCTTCAATTCAAAAGAAACCAGGTCGCGGGCGTTATTTGCAAATAAAATATAGGTACCTCGCGTTAAAGCAAAACTAAAGAGATACGTATACGTAGTTTAATGGTGGACCTTTACGACGGTAATAACAGTAATAAATGGGGAAGTATCTTAAGTAACAAAATTCGTTTTATTATCTTTGCAAGGCGAAGTCAGCCATTTATGAGGTATTTAGGAGTTCGCCCCAATTATATATTTCTATTTCGGTGTTAATAGCGCGCTAAGATTTGTATCGTTATGCATTTTCTGTTTTTAGCATGATCAGCCAAGATGGATGGTTAGGAGTGTTAGGACACTCCGCTTCTTACTTTATAGCCAATTTAGGATATTGTGGGTTAGTAGATGGTCCAAGTTAATGTTGGGATTAAGCACCAGATCAAGGAAACTAAAATGTAATTTAGTCAACTACAGATAGAACTGTGCTTAACTGAAATAATTAAACTAAAATAAATTAAAATATTGTACTAAATCAATATAGTAAAACTAAAATAATGTTATAGAAATAATATATTAAAGAGACGCGGCGTTGAGTTCTGCCACTCAACACGCAATGCCTCCAGAATTCGGCAGAAAGTGGGGAACGGAGTGTCTTAATACTCGGTTCCCTCTGCCTACCCTGCTGTATGCGGGATACAGCGTGAAGCAGATTTTTTTTTTTTTATATTAAAGAGTAAGTTACGAGTACAAAAGTAAAAGAAAACAAGAAGATGGACGTGCTTAAGTAGTTTAGTGTCGTTGAGTGAATAAATAATGAAAGAACAGTAAAAAGATTTACGATACAAAAGTGCGTCGTAAAGGAATTACTAAGAGGGGCCAAAGTTTTAGAATTAAAGTGACCTAACTCTGAATTTCATATTCTTGCTTTTCTTATTTAACAATAAAAAGCCGTTCTAGGAGATAGTCCAGGCGTGACTTCCACCGCAGTGACCTAGTAGTAAGTGCAAGCGATCCTGTAGTCTCGTATCGGCGACGTATTATCTTTAATTATAATAAAAATATCAAATTAGTGCATTGTTTTTTATTTCAGCTTCAGGCTGTATCTTGCATCTGGCAGGATGGAAAAGGGAGCCTAGTGTTAAGACACTCCGCTTCCCACTGTCCGCCGAAATGTGGATGCATCGAGTTTTTGAGTGGTGAAACTCAACGCCGCGCTTTGCCTCGACACCAGAGCAAAGAAGAAGAATTTAATTTCCTCGAGTGGGAATTGAAACTATAACCTGTCGCGTTTGATGACTGACTAGTAATTAACTGTACATATAATATATTACATTGCAATGTAAAAATAATATATAAAACAAAGTCATGCGTAAATGCTAGTTAAGAGTAAATGGATTTCGTTGGCCTTTATCTTAAGAGCAAATCACGTGAGAGATATTTTGTTACGCCAAAGCCTTATATCCGTGTACCCACTATACAACGTTTGTCTTCTTAATTGGGTTTTATTGCTTTACACTACGGATTTGGTCATAATAATTGGAGTGTTATTTATTTGTCACGAAAAGAAAATTTATGAAAATGAGAATTTATACAATACTTAATATTTATAAGGGAAGAAGAGCTCCAATTACACGTGTTATGAATATTTGGTAACAAGAAGAGTTCTTTCAAAATTCAATTCCAGTCTCCTGTCTATTATTAGTATATGGTCAGTAGGTTGTTATCGACCATATCTTGGTATCCTTGGTTATTTCGTTTCTAAAGGAAAAATCTGCATTGATGTGATGTTCCACTTACACTATATCTTTTTTTGTGTCTTCTTTGTTAGCTATATACACATACACAAAATAATGCGTTTATTGTATCTAGTGATTACGATGATATCGTGTCATACGCTGTTATGTAAGACGCTTTGACTGATCTTGGTCTGGATGATTACTAAAGATTACGGAGTCAAATACTACTGTCTCGACTGACAATTTGTATATTGGTGGAAGACTTAAATTTTTTCTTTGTTCTTTAACTTGAAGCGAGTTAAGGATCTAATTCGTAATCTTCAGTGATCATCCAGACCAAGATCAGTCAAAGCGTCTTGCACATCAGCGTATCACATCAGATCCTTTGGTATTCCTCTACTGCGACAATTTTTCTTTCGAGACGCATGCCAGCCCTTCGAGTATATATCCTGCCATCTCTAGATATATTAAACAGCATGACAACTTTAATATAATTATATTTCTCCCGCATCATATTCATCTTGATGTAGGTAAGCGGCATGTTATTGTAGTCTTGAGGGTTTGTTTTTAGTGCAGCGACGTTGACATGTTCATCGGGTCTTTAATTTAAAGCCATGTCAATTTCACCTTTTTCTTTAGTCCCTTAATCGTTGGACATTTCTTTGTATTCTTTTCCTTAGCAGGTCGAGTCAGATTTTAAATCATTCAAGATGATCACCAGTAGAGCATTTAGAGTTTGTGACTTCCTGGCCTTAAATACATTTTAATGCTGACTTATTATATAAAATGATAATTTTATTGGAAACAAAACACTTTATTATAATTTACAGTACATTTAAAATCGCAAGAGAAACTAATATCTAATGTTAATAAAATATTTCAATTGAAATAAATTCTGATAAAATCGTTTTAAAAATATTAGATAAGGAGCAAAATCGAATTATTACAATTTGAGAAAAAAAATGCACAGTTTTGTTAGGGAAAGAAACTTATGCAATTGGTGCTAGTTTTCTCGCCCTAGAAAAATATGTGCATTTTTTTCGTACTGTACGTACTATAAGGAATATTAATGTCAAGAGGAATAAAAGCAAAAAAAAAAGGTTATAATTAGATAACAATAAATTTTATATTATCAAATACAATCAAAATAATCAGTTATCTGTAGACTTAAGCAAAAACAACACAATATATAATATTATTCAAAAATAAGGTTGACAAATAATCTTTTCCAGTTTATTCTTTCGTTGTAATGTATGTATGTACGGATCGGGAAAATATTTAGGTCAGGGCGATCTTGAATGCTGTCGCGTTAGGAAAAAGAGTCGGATGCCAAGTAGGCTTGAAATGAGATCTTATATCATATAAATATTAGGTAATAGCATCCCCTTTTTGTTTGTTTGGATGTTAAATTATTTATATATTGAATTAGAGGCCAGTCGTGGCGCAGGGGCACACAGTGTGACTGTAAATCGACTGGTTATGGGTTCGATCCCCACTCGAGGAAATGAAATATTTACTTAAATTTATATTTCCATTTCTTCGCTCTAATTTCGAGGCAAAGCGCGGTGTTAAGTTCTGCTAACACGCAATTCGGCAGAATGTGGGGAACGGAGCTTCTTAAAACTATACCCGTGTCTTAACACGGTTCCCTCTGCCTACCCTGCTGTGTGCGGGATACAGCGTGAAGCTGATTTATTTTATTTTTTTATATATTGAATTAGACTAGGTCTAAAAATTTTTATTTAATTTTAACTTATTTTTGGTATTGTGATCCTTTAAGACTTATTACTGTTTTTCTTTCTTATTAGAATTGAGAGTAAATAACATATCATAAACAATGAAGCTTATATTATAAAAATATTTATTTTTATTTGTAATAATTTTATAGTAGAGTCCGATTTTACAAAATATACACGAAACTATTTTGAGAAATAGAATTGGAACACATGTCAGTGACATTTATATATAATATATTGTTGTTGTTATCGTTAAGAATACGCAAAGATGTGAATAAGTTACGAAAAGTGAGGAAACATGTCATTGTTGCGAATAAGTACGTACCAATAAATATACTATAAAAATAAATCACGAAGCATTTTATATTTCTGAAGCAGATAAAGGCAAATACTTTTTACTTGTTCATACTGTCATATATTTATTAAATAATAAATCAACTTCACGCTGTATTCCGCACACAGCAGGGCTGAGGGAACCCAGTGTTAAGACACTCCGTTCCCCACTTTCTGGCGAATTCTGGAGGCATTGCGTGTTAAGTGGCAAAACTCAACGCCGCGCTTTGCCTCGATACCAGAGCGAAGAAATGGAAATATAAATTTAAGCAAATATTTCATTTCCTCGAGTGGGGATCGAACATACAACCAGTCGGTTTTACAGTCAGACTTTTTGCCCCTGCGCCACGACTGGCCTCTTATATATTTATTAAAACATTATTAATCTTGATTTCGATAAAATTATTATTTTATCGAAACCAACATTTTTAAAAATACAATCAAATATGAATAAATTTTCAAGTGCAACATTATCAAACATATGGTTTCTCAACGTAATATATTGCGTATTAGCAATGATAACGTTATCAGTAGGATTATTTAACTGATTGTGGCTATCAGTGTCTTAGAAGTTTAATGATAGCGCGCTTTTAATATCCTTATGCCAGCTTACTTTTAGTATTTCTTCCCATTTACGTTCGCATTGGCCTTAATTATATGTAGTTTTTCCATAATATTGAAAAGAATAATAATAATATATATAAATATAGGTATACAGGAATTCCAGATAACAACTTCAAAAACGATCACAAGTATGTGTCGTAATCCAAAATCAAATCAGCTTCGCGCTGTATCCCACAGCTAGGTAAGCACAGGGAATGCTAGTATTAAGACACTTTTCGCCGAGTTCTGCAGGCATTGCGTGTTGAGTGGCAGAACTCAACGCCGCGCTTTGCCTCGACACCAGAGCGAAGAAATTAAAACATAAATGTAAATAAATATTTAATTTCCTCGAGTAGAGATCGAACCCACAACCAGCCGATTTTACAGTCACACTTTGTGCACCTGCGCCACGACTGGCATCAGTGGTAATCAAAATTTGATTATTTAATAATTATAATCTTTGATAACTTTTTGTATCAATAAAAATCAAAGTATTAATTTAAGTGTAATTTTAGAGTAATTTGCTGTTTGTGCACATCTAAGTCAATGGGTCAGTTTTCTGCATAATTTTACGAAAAACATATACTACTGATTGATTTATTTACGGATTGATTATATGAATTGAGGCCAGTCGTGGCGCAGAGGAACAGAGGTTGTGGATTCGATTCCCACTCAAGGAATGAAATATTTAATATTTCCATTTTCTTGGCTCTGGTGTCGAGGAAAAGCACGGCGTTCCGCCATTCAAAACTATCCAGAATGCAGCGGAAAATTACCAACCGTGATGTGTGTGGGATACAGCGTAATACTAAAAAAAGCTACATTGAATAAACGTAAAAGAAATTGGATTCATAATATAAGTAAATCAATAAAAAAATAAAATAAATAAAATAATAAAAAAAACAATATTTTTTTAATACGAAACTGGGCTAAAACATCTGCAGAATGTTGGTTTAGCGTCGACGTCAAGTCAATAAGATATGCAGCGCCATTCACAACTTTGTAATGCAAAATAGTATTCATATAGAGTTCTCGTCACCTTGAGACTTAATACGTTAAATATTGTAAAGCTGTTTTACGGATTATTTGTTTTAGCATTTTTTTTCATTTTACATTAGCGACAAGCTCGCGACTTCGCCCGCTTGAACAACACATTATTTACTATTCTGAATTGTTTTCAGGTTTTGATAGCAAAAATAAAGTATATAATATACATTATATTCTATACTAATATAATAAAGAGGAAGAGTTTGCTTGTTTAAACGCTAAGTTCTCTGGATGTACTGATCTGATTTATTTTGATTTTGTATGAAAGCTACATTCTTCAGGAGTGATATAGGCTTTTATAAAAGCATATATTTGTTATACAGGGCTGCTCACCACGAGGGACAAAAGTTAGCTTAATTGGCTAGAGCGCTGTTCGTGGAGTCAAAGAGATGCAGATCCGTTGAAACCTCCATCTGTATTTCAAAATTTCTATAGGGAATATATATAAAGCATTATATTTGTTTGATATGATATGATTATGACCCAATATAATAAAAATATAAGTTATTGCTGTCTGTACATGAAACAAAATATGACAAAAACTGTTATTGAGGACATTTATGAATGTAATACAATTCAAAACAGTGATTTTTTTTTTCTGTTCTGCACGTTTACGCAAGTTTATCTCACAACCGGCTTAACAGATTGATATGCAGTTTTAATTTTTGTGTTCCAGTATTTTTTTTTTAGTACTTTTTTTTTTTAGTTTAGTCAAAATAAAAATAAGAGACTAATCATTGAATGTATCAAATGCAGCGTAATAAAAGTATTATAGGTGGTATGCGGGCGAAGCCGCGAGTGGGCCGCTAGTAATATAATAAAGTAATAAGTAAAAAAAGTGAAGTTTCAGTAATTAAAAGAATTTTGTAGAACAAAATTCCTTAAACTGATATAACTATTTTATTTACATATTCACTTCACAAATCTCTAAAGTGATTGCTTCAGACCTGAGAAGAACCTGCGGAAGAATTACGGCGGGATTTTTTTAAAATCAATTATAGGTACTAAATGTATTTATTAGTAAGAGCATTTCATTCCCAAGGCGTGTTATCATTTACTTATTTATTTTTTTTAAATAAAACACGTACCTTTTAATACGTAAAATATGCAAGCAAGACTGTCTAACCCATGTCATTGTCTTTTTCGAATCAAAAGAATGAGTTCTCATATACATACATATAGTAGTATTTATTATTGAGGCCAGTAGTGGCGCAGGGACACAAACTGTGACTGTAAAATCGAACTGTGGTTGTGGGTTCGATCGCCACTCGAGGAAATTAAATATTTATTTACATTTATATTTTCATGCCACTCAACACGCAATGCCTCCGGAATTCGGCGGAAAGTGGGGAAGGAGTGTCTTACACTAGGTTCCCTCTGCCTACCCTGCTGTGTGCGGGATACAGCATGATATTCGCCGTTTCGGTCCGTGTCTATCAAAAGTTTGTTAACGCGGTTTGTTTTGCAGTCGAACTGAGCAGACTGAACCTAGCGCCGTCAAGGCGCTGCGACGCACGCGTGGGACTGTAACGCTATGGTTGTAGGCTCGAACCCTACTTGGAAGAAATTAAATTATTATTTATAACAATTTAAATTCTTCGCTCTGGTACCAAGGCAAAAAACGTGATATTGCGTTGAGTTCCACCGCTTAAAACTCAATGCCTCGTCAATAAAAAAAAACAAATCATAGTATTTTATGTCGAATTAATTTGCAACTTATGTTTAATTTATATTAAATAAAAGAAATAAAACAAATGAAATAAGATATAACTATTCCCCACACATTCTCCAAACAAAAGAAGTTTAACCTACTTTTCATGAAGCACTGTGTACCTTTTGTAAGTATATCTACGAAATATACATATGACTGTAACAGTTTGCATAAAATTTTTACACTTCCTGAAGTTATCACGTATTATATTAAAAATTAGACATGAGTCACGTTCTACGTAGGTTCCGTTATATGAACTCGCTATTTCAGTTAATAATTAATAATTTAATAGTTATCAAAACAAAAGTTACAAATGCAATTATTATTTATTATTTTAACAAAACTTCTGGATTCATGGCAAATACCGTTTAAAGAATGCTGACCAGCTGCAAGCATTTCCCTTTTCAGCAACTAGATCCCTCATAGCATAACGTAAAATGGCAGAACTCTCCACGGATCGTATAAAGAATCGTTTTTTTTTCAGATTCTCGCTATATCCCGCTGGGTAGGCTTAGGGTACCTAGTGTTTTAAGACACTCCGTTCGTCGCTTTGCGCCTAATTCTGTAGGCGTTGCGTCTTGAGTGGCGTAAATATTTCATTTTCTTAGGTGGGAATTCAATCCACGATCCGTCGTGCTTACCGTCACACGCTTGTGTCTTTTTGTAAGAATTGTTAACTTAACTTAGCTTCACGCTTTATCCCTTGCGGGGTAGTCAGAGAGAACGGAGCGCCAAACGCTACGGAAACGTACGTAAGAATTGTTTATATTTCAAATATAAATAAAAATTGAAACTCCTTGTAAAAGTCAGTATATAGTTAGAATTTAAAGTAAAACTGAATGTCATTCAACTGAAAATTAAACTTCTAGAAGGAAGGAAGGAGGAAGGAAGGTAAATTAAAATGACAAAATTTCGCTACAAATAAGAACATGTCATTTGGTAAAAAAGTCTATTTAAATATATTTAACATTTTTAAAGTGTTATTCCACACTTAGGAACTTTTAGGACCCTGGTCGGCTTCCAGGAGGCGCGGGTTCGAGTCCCACTACGTTCAAATTTTTATACTTTTTCTAAATAAGTAAGGTCTATTTAATTTAATTATTTTTGGCTTCTAATTTTCTTAGAAGATAGTAATAAAATATTTTTTTAAAATAAATAAAAAAATATCTATTCATTCAATCTGTAAAGTGAATGACCGTTCATTAATTATTAGATATTTAAAATTTCAATTAACAATACGATTTACATATAGATATACAATAAAACAACTATACATATACTTATATTATTTGCTATTTGTATAACTGAATCGCTTTAGATTATTTTATTTTAGCTACACGCCATCTACCCTGCACATAGGAGAGTAGGCAGAGGGAACCTCGGAACCTGATGCTTAGCCACTCCGTTTCCCACTTGGATTGCACTTGTTGAGTTGCGTAACTTAACTCGTTAGTAGAGCGAGATTTTTTTTTATAAAAATATAGTTTTACTTTCGTCTATTAAAGCATTTTATTCTTTAATTTTACTTTACAATCTGACTCACGAACTGCGTATAACATTATTTCAAATGTAAACAAGCTTGCTCTGTGTTCTAGTTAACCAACATAATAATGTTAATTCAATAAATTAGAGGCCAGTCGTGGCGCAGCGGCACAGAGTGTGACTGTTAATCGACTGGTTGTGGGTTCGATTCCCACTCGAGGAGATGAAATATTTACTTATTTTTATATTTCCATTTTTTCGCTCTGGTGTCGAGGCAAAGCGCGGCGTTGAGTTCTGCCACCCAACACGCAATGTCTCCAGAATTCGGCAGAATGTGGGGAACGGGGTGTTTTAACACTAGGTTCCCTCTGCCTACCCTGCTGTGTGCGGGATACACAGTATAGGGATATACAGTCTGTATTACAGTCACACTTTGTGCACCTGCGCCAGGAATGGCCTCATTCATTTATATTGAAATAAACGAACAAACAAATAGTAGGAAATTTATCTAAGTAGATTGTGGTGGGTACTAGCACTGTGTATTTTCGTGTTGTTGAAATGACACGTGTTGACACAGTCGGTTAAATAAATGTCGTTGTAGGTATTAACAAAGAAAATAGGTCGCGTTCGCCAACTCTGTTGAAAAATTAAATAAGCTTCACGCTGTATCCCGCACACCGCAGCGTAGACAGAGGGAACCTAGGGTTAAGACACACCATTCTCCACTTCCCGCCGAGTTCTTGAGGCATTGCGTGCTGAGTAGCGGAACTCAACGCAGCGCTTTGCCTCGACACCAGAGCGAAGAAATGAAAATATAAATGTAAATAAATATTTCATTTCCTCGAATAGGGATCGAACCCACAACCAGTCGATTTTGGTCACGACTGGCCTCAAATGCCACGTGTTGACACAGTCGACTAAATAAATGTCGTTGTAGGTACTAACACTAAAGAAAATAGGTCGCGCTCACCACCTCTGTTCAAGTTCTGTAAATAAAGTAGTTTCTGTACTGTGACTGAAAGTCGTTATAAAACCGGAGGTGGAATTGAAAAATAATATTTATGTTTCAGATGTTTTAGTTCAGAGGGCAATCGTGGCGCATTGGAACAAAGTGTAACTCTAAAGTTAAGGTTTTAGGTTCGATTTCCGTTCGAGGAAATATTTAATATTTTCATTTCTTCACTCTGGTTCCGAGATAAAGCGCGGCGTCTTTCCACCTCTTGTTTCAACCGCCGAAAAGGTATTGCGTGAATTCGGCGGAGAGTGGAGAACGGAGTGTTTTAGCACTAGGTTCCAACTGCCTATCAAAAAAATTACTCGAGAATAAATCAAATGGCACTTCTGTTACACGGGCGGACTTGTTAAAACGTCAAATTATTTGAAATTTTACCGTAGCCTTGCCGTGCCTTTGTCAAACATAATTTTATTTATTTCTTCAGAAAATTTAAAAATAATAAATTTTTAAGGTTTTATAGTTGCAATAGATATGCATTTGTTTACATTATACATGTTGTGGATTGTGTACAATATCTTGTTTTTCTTATAATGTAGTAAGAATGTATTTTAATTAACTTCTCGTTTAATACAACGGTGATGTTTACGTATTAGAGAAACGGAACTCAAGCAGGGCATCGCGGCATTGAAAGGCCTCCGACGTTCCTCCTGGCTTATTTCCACTTTTCGAAATATTGGACAGGCAGAGCGAGCATAGTGTTAAGACACTCCGTTCCCCACTTTCCGCTAAATATTTTAGGGCATTGCGTGTTGAGTGGCAAAACTCAACTTTGGAATTTTGCCTTGATGCCAGAACGAACAAAAGAAAATATATAATAAACAATTATTCGGCATCGAACCCACGCCCGTCGCGTTACAGTCACGTCACACCCTTATGCTGCACCACGACGGCTCTCCATTTTTTTTTAATTAATTACTAAGAAATATTGGATGATATACAATTAAAGCATGTAAAAACTTAAAAACTCTTTCTGCACATAATGATATAATTAACTGCCATTTTAAAAGTTTTTTTTAATAAGTGGTTTTACCAAAATGGCCAATTATATTGGTTGTCCGTTTCTTAACAAACAATGCATTCCAGATTTAAAGTAAGGATAGAGTCAAGTGCGTTTTCTCTATCAGTGATTTATATAAATTATATTCCTTTTTATCTTCGATTCTATAATAAATGTTATGAATTATAACTTCATTGTTATTAACAATTTTTTTGGACTATATTATTGTTGTTAAAATATTTTGATATCCCCTTGTAAATATAATAAATATTTTTTAAATGTATTCCGCTCACAACAGGCCAGGCAGAGGGAACCTGGGACATTAGTGTTAAGACATCTCGTTTCTATTAAGACATTTTCGTCTGTCCGTTTGGTTGAGTGGCGGAACTCAACGCCGCGCTTAATTTCCTCGACTGGGAATTAAACCTACAGTCTGTTGCGTTTATGCTTCTGTATGCACACGCTTGTGCTTCTGTGTCACCACTGATCCCACAGTGTGAATAACAGGTAGATCCTTATATTTTCAAATAGGGCTCTACCTATACGGAGTTTTTTTTTCTTCCTTATATATATAAGAAAAAATATCACTTCATTCTTATAGCACCATTGGTTATACCAACATTACATTGTACCGTATATTTTGGCCTCAACTTGAAATATAGCTTATAATTGTTAAATATTTATAAGCCATCGCTTGAAACACAATATGTTAATATCGTTTGTGTGACATTTTAAATATTACCTTATATTTATTTATTGATGTTTTGTTTTTTTTATAGGCGAAGGCAATTTTTAACAGGATTCTTTTTTTTAACATGCATTCTCCTACTGTGTTAAATTATCTCTTTTTTACCGTACAACCTCCTTCGTGTCTTCTCCATACAACGTGACGTATGCAGTGATATGTGCTCAACTGGCCATACCATACCATATTTATATATAAAGACATAATTAAATATTATAATAAAAAATAAAACAACATTATAATAATTTTGTAATACATAAAACTATCGATCGATGTCCAATGAAGATGCTGCCTTTCATTAAAAACATTTACAGAATCTTATCAAATAATAACATTCCTACATTTTAATAAAGCTACTGGTTTTTTCGTCGTTTAGGTTTTATTTTGAAAGTCAAACTTAACATAAAAATAATATTTGAATTTAGTCCCGATGCATGAAATTATAATTCACAAAAAAAATTGTGAACATATATTTTTTGTATATTTTTTTTTGCCAGAAAACACATTTTGCGATTAGATCAAATTATTTTGTATTATAATACAAAAATAGAAATAACAACTGTATAAATAACAAATAAATGTGCAAAAATTTAATAAAATGTAAAACATATATATTTTTTTATCTATTAAATAATCTATATATTCCCTCAACGTGGCAATTATCTAGAGTCATTAAAATACTACGTATTATTATGAACACAGATAATGAACATACCTCACAATTAGTCAAACCAACAAGTTCACGATCACACACAAACTAAAACACACAAAATATAACAATGCTAACTTTGTAAACACTTCACACACACGCGGTCTAGATAGAGTCCCGTTTCGGGGGCTCGAAGCTGTTTTTAATATGAAATTACAGAGATCTATATCTATAATGGAACTAAACACAAAATACACAAAAAAAATCAAAGTTGCCAGTGAATGTTTACACGATTAAGCAATAATAACAAAAAAAGGTTATGTTGTTGTTTCGTTTACGTTTTGCGAACGTCGACTCTACACGAACTCTACTTTATTACTGAACGGGTATGAAGTGAATAGCGGCCTGCGAAGATGACGTATACGGCGACCGATTATACGACGACTTAGGTACAAATTTCATGGACGATTTTTTTTTAATTAAAAAAAAAAATTATAAAAAAAAATGATTATATGAACTTGTAGTGATTAAAAGTCAAGTTTGAATTTGACATGGTAGAGTAAGCAATCTAAATGTTATATTACCTTGGAATTTATCTTAGTCTTGTGTAAAGTAAATAAAATAAATTTTGTGTGATTTTGTTAAGGTCTGTGGTGGTGCATGGCGCCAAGCGTGTAACTGTAAACGCGGTAGGTTGTGGGTTCGATTCCCAATTGAGGAAATAAAGTATTTTGTATTTTCATTCGCTCTGGTGTCGAGGCTTTGCGCGTCGTTGATTTCCGCCACTCAACACTTGTATGGGGAGTGGAGTGTCTTAATACTGGTCTCTCTCTGCTTACCCTGCTACATGCGACATACAGCGTGACATTTTTTTTTTTAATTTGGTCGTTTTATAGAATGTTGGAACAGAAAAATGATTAATTGATTACATTAACCGTTATATTAAGGAAATTAACATGTAATAAAAATTAAATATTTTAATTATTAAAAATACCTATTCCGCTATTCGAAGTAATTTAATATGGCTTAATTACATTTCAGCATAATTATGTTTTTTTTTTGTTCAAAAATATGTCTTTCTTATAAATTAATGAAACGTTATATAAATTTACTTGAAAATAATAAAATTTACTTTATAATTTTTTTACCTTGAAACATTAAAGTCTTGTAAAACCTTGTAATTTTTGAGCACACGCTAATTAAAATTATTTTTTTAAAGGAAAGAGATTAAGTAAATATACAAATACACACAAATAAAATTATATAAAACAATTTAATTAAATCAAAAAGCCACATATCGATATCTTAATTGGGAAACCAGCTAACCCTATAAGCGTGAACTCTACAAGAGCGATAGTCTCAAATATACAACTAAATATATTTATACTAACATTATTTTTTTTTCGAGGCCAGTCGTGGCGCAGGGGCACGAAGTGTGACTGTAAAACCGACTGGTTGTTGGTTCGATCCTCAGTCGAGGAAATGAAATATTTACTTAAATTTATATTACCATTTCTTCGCTCGATCGCTCGCTCGGTGTCGAGGCAAAGCGCGGCGTTGAGTTCCGCCACTCAACACACAATGCCTCCAAAATTCGGTAGAAAGTGGAGAACGGAGTGTCTTAACACTAGGTTCCCTCTGCCTACCCTGCTGTGTGCGGGATACAGCGTGAAGATAATTTTAGCCGTACGTATACCGTTTTCGGCACATCTTTTAAAATTCTCACGGATGGAGTGTGTGTCAAAATGTCTTTATTAAATATTTACAGCCATAAATATATATATATATATATATATATATATATATATATATATATATATATATATATATATATATATATATATATATATATATATATATATATATATATATATATCTATATATTGTAGAAGACTGTATAAAATATTCTATTTTTATACTTATTGCTATATCCCGCATGTAGCAGGGTAGGCAAAGGGAATCTAGTGTTAAGACACTCCGCTCCAAACTTACTTACCTACTTATTTTTTTTACATTTTTAAACTGTTATTCCAAACTTAGAAAAGAGAAATATATACTTATATAGGAAACAAACGGCAAAAAACGCAGGCTTAGCAGGATTTGAAACCGCGCCTTTTGGAAATAGTCCAAGCGCAACCAAACGTTCTCATCAAGCTACGTCGAAATTCTTATACGTTTTTTACAATTTATTTATGTTTTTCTTCTGGTAATAAGGTTAAGCGCAGTGTTGATTTTTGCCACTCATCACACAAAGCTTTGAAAATTCTGCGCAAAATGAAGAACCGAACTAGGTTCTTTCAGCTTACTCTGCTATATGCGAGATAGAGTGTGGTGCTGAAAGAAAACTATATTTAAATAGCAGGACATACAACATATTAAAAGAGTAAAAAAGAAAGTTTTTTTTTTATCAAATTATTTTTCGTCTGAACAGCAGAAAGAAGAGTATGTACTATATCGTATACGCTTGTTAGTGTATTGTATGTGCAGGAATGCAAATAACGCTGATTTTAGCCCAACCTTGCAACGGAATGGAGGGTAATGTGTTTATCAGACTATATACATGTGTACATGCCGGCTATAACACCATTTGTAATTAAATAAAATATTATTATAAAAGGAGAAAAGAAATCCAACTGAATATAAACTTAAATGTATAAAACACACAAACATAATCCGTGCGTACATAGGCCGGTAAAAAATGATTTTCATTAAATATATAAAAAACCGGACAAGCGCGACAGGATCTCGCCTACCAAGGGTTCCGTATGAAAATTGGAAGTCTCGAGCTTTTTCTGAAATTCAAGCTTAGCGGCCTTAATACCAAATTTTGCCTTCCTTTTAAGGCTATTATTTTTTAGGATTTAACCATTAACCACAAATGTTTGTTTTTTTCCGAGATGCTAAATTTCATAATTCTAGGTCAACCAGAAGTATCCTATTAATTTTGGTTCCCTTTATAGTGTCGAAACACGCGTTTTATGCGATATAAACCATATCTTTTTTTAAGTAAAATTTTCAGGAAATTAAGGGACCATAAATCTGAGTAAATGGTTTAAATTTGAACTCGATATCTCCAAGCGTTTCTGAGATAAAGGCTCTTGACAGACTGACAGGCAGACAGACGGACGGACAACAAAGTGATCTTACAAGAATTCATTCTTCCTTAAAAGGTATGAAAACTTAAAAATTAAAAGGAATATCAAACAAATTAAATTATCGTGCATTCTGATGTCATTATGGAATGTTCAAAAATCATTCTCATCATACCCATATAGAGATGATGAGGCAATAAGAATATTTAAATACCACCACCTTTTAACTGCACCGCAATCAATATGATCGACGACCATACACCCGAATGTTGACACTAAGGAGATCAGAACACTCAAATTATAAACCGTTCAATGTTCACATGACATTTAAAAATAAACAAAACTAACTAAAACAAGTAAAACGCAAGAACAAGATATGAAACGGACAAAAAATGAAACGGGCCGACAAAACTCTCTGCTGGATAGCAACTCAAAAAAAAAAACCATAAAGTCCCTTTGTAACCAAGGCCAAATCATTATTTAAATGGATCCAGACGGATAATTCTACTATTTAAAAAAAATATCAATGTGTGTATAGATCATACATATATTTTTTCAGCTTCACTCTGTATCCCGCACATACTATAATAGGTAGAGGGAACCTACAGACCTAAAATTATGAAATTTGTCTACAACTTGTATTACATACAAATAAAAGAAAAATCCCAAAAATGGAAATTTATATTTATTTTACCTTCAGATAAAAACAAATTTATATTTATAATTCATTTCATACGAAATGAGTTAGTATGTTTGTCAACTTATATAAGTTGTACTTCCTTCCTGTTAACCTGAAGTAAGTACGAATTCCCTGGTCTGGCTCGGACTTGACAGGTTCTTTTTTCAAAGTGGAGTAGGTATTTTGTTGTTTTATAATATATTTCTTTTAATTAAGAAAACTGAATTTAACAATTACTCTACAAAATTAACAGAATCAGATTTCAAATAATAAACAATTACGTAATTTTTTGATTGTTTTAGAAAATCATTTACGGTGGTTTTTTGTAGTATAATTTTATATTCGAACATTTTCTTGTTAAATCATTGAATAGAGTTAATTTGTATCGAAATATTGAAAACATAGAGCTTTTTCTGTGCTTTGTTCATGTGTCTCAATATAATAACTCGTACCAACAAGTACATTGGCAAGAATAAATATAAATGAAATTAATAATTTATATATATTTTTTATTAATAATAAAATTATCTATCTTAAGAATTTAACAAAATATATAGCTAGGTGTTATGCAAATATTAAAAAAAGTATAATGAAAATAAAGATAGCATCCAAAATAAAAAATAAAAAATGTAGCCCAGATGTTTTTAAAAATAAATATTAAATATTTATTACAAATAATAGCAATAGCTTTTGTTTAAAATTTTGAAACAATTTACTTTTCACATCTTTTTTCATAGTTGGCCTTCTTTTGACAAAAAAGTAAATTGTTTCATAATTTTAAACAAAAGCTGTTGCTATTATTTGTAATCAATATTTAATATTTATTTTTAAAAACATCTGGACTACTTTTATTATTTTTTTCACATTTTTTTCGTAGTTGACCTTCTTTGGACAAAAAAATGCTAAATATTTTTTGTGCATGGCAATTAGCTTACAAATATATCAAGTCAACGCCACATTAGTGCAACAATGCTAAAAATAATTGTCAGGCGTAGATATATTGTATAATTTAAAAAAATTGTACCGTTTACACACTATAGAAGTGAAACTTTAAGAGATTTATTAGTTATGTATAATATTGTTAAGAAATCTGAAATTATGTTTCTTTCTTTTAAATTTCTGAAAAATATATAATAAAAAAATATACACGCAAGTCATATATATGTGGCAACAAAACCGACACCTCTGCTTTGTTTACGAATACGAAGTGACAATTGACAAATGATAGTGTTATTATAATTACATTTATTAATGTGTTTATAAGTTTATTTTATGAGTAGAATTTTACTCATAAATTATTAGTTATAATCGATATGATACAAATTTATTATAAAAAACAAGTTGCAAATTGCAATTTGCTAATATATCTGTGGAAAAGTTGAAAATAGTTGTCCACAGACAAGATTCTCTAAAACTATAAATTAGTAAGCTGTGGTCGGTAGGGATGCCCGATGTTCGAAAAATATCGATGGTGACATCGATGTCATCATCGAAGCTACATCATCGATGTTCGATAAATAACTCGAAAGAAAAACCCACCAATCGATATATTTTTTTACACATATCACAAACCCAACATCGATATATTTTTTGCACATATCGTCATCAATAAATAAAAAAAACGGGACAAACACGAGTCGGGCTCCCAACCGAACGTTGCGTACAAAAATTAGAGGTCTCGAGTTTTTTCTGAAATTCTAGCTTAACTTAGACAGAGCCCTTTCATTTTTAATTAAAACAAAAATCTAAAAGTTATTGAACACTTAAAACGTTAGGGAGTAAAAACACATTATGTCTCCCAATATTTTTTGTCAAAAGTACTAGTGTCCCTGCTAACATTGATGTTATGATGTGTTAGTTGATGCAAAATCGATGTCAAAATATCTACATTTTAACTGCTAACATCGATGTTAAAATATCTACATTTTAACTGCTAACATCGATGTTAATAGAAAATCGATAATCTTCGGGCATCCCTAGGCGACGCTTGTTTTGATTGTGTTATGACATTTACATTGAGATTTGCTGATTCGACTGTTATTTTCAAATGCTATACGGATTGAATGTAGTGAAGTTAAGTGTTTTTGTTATATAACCAAGTACCAACTATTTTTGTATACATAAAATAACAAGAAAAATGATTAAGACTTCACAATGGAGTGGTGGGACCGACGAAGAGTACGAAACTCAACATTTTGGCTTCGGGGCTCAAAGATTGAAAATAGCTGTACGGCAAATGGTCGAGCAGAAAATTCGAGCTGGTATAAAGGATATGGATTCATATCTTCAGGAATCGTTAGACTTAAACGAGAAAGATAAATTAACACTAACCCATTCCTGTGATAAACTTATTAATTTATATTGTGATAAGGCCGGGCCCTCTCTAGATATAATAGATGGAGAAATAGAACGGATTCTTAAAATACCTGAAAACGTATTGCTACCTAACGATGAAGTACAATTAGAGCAGACATCAGATATAGAATATGAAAACTTGAAAGAAGAGGTAGCTTCTTTAAGAAAAAGAGTTGAAAGAGGA
>DWQW01001662.1:0-31790 GCA_018249695.1 Heliconius erato demophoon
GTCCATGAGGATTTCCCCCCGTAAAAAAAAAAAAAAAAAAAGCGTACGACATGTATGCGTTAAGCAAGCTCATTTTGGGTGACGTTTGCTTATAACAACTAACAAACCATGCAAACCGTTGCTTAGCAACGTCGGTTGTTATTAAGATGGCAGAATAAATTGCCTGTCAAACTAAAAAATAATTTAATATATTGGTATATATCGACAATATTACAAATATGAGAAAAAAAAGTAACCTATGTTCATCCGAAGCCCCTCAAGTATCTCTATATGAGTATTTTATCGCAATTGAATTAGCGGTTTGGCCTTGATTGCGTAACAGACAGACAGACAGACAGACAGACAGAGTTACTTTCGAATTTATAATATAGGTATGGATTAAAGTAGGTACTATATGCGTGTAGCGTTTGTGCAGTTTTGGTTCTTTTAAAAAATATACAAGTATTATAAAGATGACTGATTTCGTATGCGTGAACGCGCAAAATATCTTTATGTATTGGATAGTATATTAACAAAGGGTAATATATTACATCACGTTAATCATTTCGATGCAAGCGACTGTACCTGAAGTTACCTCGGGAACTTGGAATGAGTCATCTGTTGTAAGATCTCTTAGCTATTATTATTACCATTTTCCTATGCGGGTAAAACCGCAGGTAAAGCTAATATGGTACAAAAATTTTAAAATACATATTTGTGGCTCACCTACCTTATGAGTATCTGGTATAAGAGTATGAGCGTATTTCAATAATCGTAATGTATCACAACGGCGCAATGCAGCAGGAATAAGCGCAACATACAATTTAAATGAGGCCAGTCGTGGCGCAGCGGCACGAAGTGTGACTGTAAAACCGACTAGTTGTGGGTTCGATCCCCACTCGAAGAGATGAAATATTTATTTAAATTTCTTCGCTCTGGTGTCGAGGCTAAGCGCGGCGTTGAGTTCTGCCACTCAACAAGAAATGCCTCCAGAATTCGGCAGAAAGTGGGGAACGGAATGTCTTAACACTAGATTCCCTCTGCCTATCCTGCTGTGTGCGGGATACAGCGTGAAGCTGATTTATTTTGTTTATTTTTATTTACAATTTAAATGCAAATAGTAATAATCGGCCAAATTTACCAAACGCACCGCGTCGCGTACGGGCGTCGGTGTGCCGCAATTATTATTGAAATATTGTTAGACGTAAAACCAGCTCTAGACAAACTGCGTTTCCGCGTGAAAGATGAAGTCGCGCCGTTTTCGCAGATTCCGTTAATAGTGCCATTACAGTATACAGTACGGTCGACAAGTATTGGCCGCCGTGAAGTCAACTGTTTATAGCTATTTGATTTTAGAAATGTAGTCTTACTTATGATTATTTACTTCCCGAGTAACCTAACTTGAGGGCCACGACTAGTCGAGCGTACTGTAACTGGCTAACTTTCTAGGCCATCGTTGGAATCCTGGAGCGTCCGTCGGATAAGGTATTCTAGCACTCCTCCTCCAACTATGAAAATGGTTAAGAAATTCTTATTGAATGCTGTTGTATTGTTCTGTAAGTACGCGCGCGATAACGTCGATGCATATCGCTTTCTATGGCATTTCTTCTGTAATAGGAGTCGGAAAATTGCGTTGTGGTATTTATGAAGTAGATCTGTATAGAATCAACGCTATGGTCATAGAAACTTAGAGCTTAGGTAACTTAGGTTCGAATTTCGTGCGGCAAAATAGTTTAAATACACATGATTAGTCGTGTTCACCTCATATGCGATTATTAAATTTTTTAAATGCCGCCACTCAACACGCAATGCCTTCAGAAGTCGGCGGAAAATGGGGAACGGAGTGCCTTAACATTAAGTTCCCTCTACTTACCTTGCTGTGTGGAGGATACAGCGTGAAACTGAAAAAAAAAATATTATAACGATAAAAAACAAAAGATATATGACATTTTTTTCACACTGTATCTCGCAAGTAGCAGAGTAGCAGAGTAGCAGAGGGAACTTAGTGTTAAAAAAAATCCGTTCAGAATATAGAACTCAACGGTGCGCTTTGTGTTGTTATAAGAGCGAAAATTCCCCCGAGTGAGATACGAAGCTACTACCGACGCGTTTACAGTCAGAGTCGCATTGTGGGTTCGATCTCCACTCGAGGAGATTAAATATTTACTTAAATTAATATTTCCATTTCTTCGCTCCGGTATCGAGGCGAAGCGCGGCGTTGAATTCTCCCACTCGACAAACAATACCTCCAGAATTCGGCGGAAAGTGGGGAACGGAGTGTCTTAACACTAGGTTCCCTTCGCCTACCCTGCTGTGTGCGGGATACAGTGTGAAGCTGATGAAAAAAAAATCATATTTACCTCCATTCCTATGCTTTAAATCGATCTGACATTAACAAATCAAATGAAACTGAATACTGTTTACAGTATTTCCAATCTATTTCAATTATTATTAATTTGTCTCACTTATGGTTACGATTTAGGTGATAGAATAACTCGCTGATTTATAGCTATTTGTTGACTTTGCGCCAGATTTCAAAGGACCGAGAGGAAATGCTTGTTTGTTTTTAAAAGAGTTTTCCTAGCTCTAAAATTTAATTATAGCAACTTTAGATATCATAATAAAATACCATAATTTTAAAAAGTAATTTAAAAGTAAATCTAACGATATTTTAGATGTATAAGTTATGTATTGTGTGCGATAAAGTAACAGATTGCTGCAAAATTTCTAAACTTATAATATTCAAAGTAATCTAAATAATTCGTGGCTATGAACCAACAACCATCAAGCTGCAGTCAAACGATGCAACTGCATCATAGAGAAATTGTAGCGTGTAGCTTGATATTTTAAAATAAAAAAAATACAGTACACAAGCCAGTCGTGGTATAGGGGCAACCTTGTGACTGTAAATGCGATAGGTTGTGGGTACGATTTTCTATGAAGGAAATGAAATATTTAATATATCCATTTCCTCGCTCAGTTTTGTTCAACTTAACATGCTTAAAATAATTCGGTGGAATTCGGGAACAAAATGTCTTAAAACTAGGCCCCCAGGTTCCCTTTACCTACCCTGCTATGCGCGAAATACAGCTTGAAGCTAAAAATATACAGTGCAAGCTGTCGTGGTGCAGCGGCTGAGTTTCTGGCTGCAAATGCAAAGTTTGCTGGCTTGACTCTCGTCCGGGAGTACAAATTATTTTTAATTTCTCGCTCTTGTAATAAGGCAAAACGCGGCGGCGTAGAGTTGAGTTCTACTTTGAGTTCTAAAAAAATATATAATATATACTCTGCCTACCCTATATAGAAATATAAGGGATATAGCGTGAAGCTAAATTTTATATAAAATAGAATAAATAAACATGACGTGAACTTTATTTAAATCAACGAACAAATCGTGAAAGTCCATAGGAGTGCTATTTGATGGACACTTATCTAAGACTTCATCAACATCTGACTCTCTTGTATTGTATTCCCTGAGGCTAAGACCTGAGATTAAACAAACATATCTACATGTTATATGAAATTTGAAAGTACATATTTATATGAAAATCAGGCACTCTCACTTTGCATATAGTTGAAAATATAAATTTAAAATTATTTTTAATTTATTGTCAATACAATTTGCAGGACTTAGTTCCGCCACTAAACACTTAATTTATCTTGAATCGTTCTCCGGTCTTAATCCGTAAACAGTAGAACGGATTTGACACGAAATAAATTATTTATTTAAAATTATATAATTTTTAGCCTTATTTATATATTTCGAGGTAATTGAAGGCACAAGCATGTGGTTGTAAACGCGACGGTTTTGGGTACGATTCCTATTCGGAGGAATGACTATTTAATATTTTCATCTTCCTTGCTCTGATAACGAGGCAAAAGGCGGCGTTGAGTTCCGCCAATCAACACACAATGCCTCCAGAATTTGCCCGAAAGTGGAAAACGGAAGTGTTTTACCGGTGTCACTAGCTTTCCAGGTTTTCTGCTTACCCTGCGTGCACTTACAGTGTGAAGCTAAAAAAATATATATCATTTTTACAATTCAGTCAAACTCTGTAAGGAGATTTTAACCTAAATCCAAAGATTAATTTAAAGAATTAATAGAGTTTTGAGGAAGAGAATGCCACAATACTAAAATAATATTTAAGACACCAGTTCCAGCAGTTAAACCTGCTAAGTAAGATAATTGTCAAAAAACTGTATACGAAAATAATGAAAAGGATCATTTTAATGAATTAGACTGAACCAGACATCTTAATAACATTTCATCAATGATCCTCACGTACTTCCCCCGGGAGTCGATCAATTACCGTCAAGCATGAGCGCTAATCCGGTGCGGTTTCACAGACGATTGGGGTGCAGTGTTTCGGCGGTAATTGATTACCGCGTCTGCTATTTAGGGCTCTAACTCAATTACTGAACAGCTTTGGGGGGTGGCTTGCTAATGTAACCTTGCCTATATTTGTTATTGCAAAACGTGTGGTAGTAAAAATATACGGAGTGTTAATTGTTTACTTAGATCAATATATCTCATAAACATAATAATATTATATTAGAGGCCATTCGTGGCGCAGGGACACAAAGTGTGCCTGTAAATCGACTGGTTGCGGGTTCGATCCCCACTCGAGGAAGTGAAATATTTATTTACATTTATATTTTCATTTCTTTGCTCTGGTATCGAGGCAAAGCGCGACGTTGAGTTCCGCCACTCAGCACACCATGCCTCCAGAATTCGGCGGAAAGTGAGGAACGGGGTGACTAACCTAGTGTTAACTAGGTTCCCTCTGCCTACCCTGTGCTGTGTGCAGGGATGTGCGGGATACAGCGTGATACACAGTGATTATATACATTGATTATATACGTATACAGCTGATTTAATTTTGATTTTAATATATTAATATTAGCGACACACTCCGGCTTCGCACGGGTCCAATATGAAGTTAATAAAATAAAAGGAAATAAAGTTTCAAAAGTCAATAAAAATGTTAATAGTTATACAAAAGTGCAAACACTGTAAAAATATACTATCTTTGCGTGCGTGTCGTAATAAAAAAAAATCTAGATAATTATTATAGTTATATTACTGTTATATAAATATATTTTGTTGAAATGAATGAATAGGTAAACAAACTAGATAGGACTTTCTATGATAAATCAATCTTTATTTCGTTTTCAGAGCGGCGTAACTCAACATCGCACTTATTCTAATACGAACAAAAATGTTTCAAATTGTTGTTTTCTACAGGATCAAACTTATCACCATCATTGACGCAATTTTTTATAATATTTTTAACATTTACTAATAATAATACAAAAAAAATTTATTTTGCTATAAACAGAAATAACTTACTATTTAGTAATTTTCCTCTAAAACCAGATTCGAGTGAGGGTGTCAACCCCACAAAATGTCATAAACAAAACATCCAACTTAATCTCCTTGGAATTTTTCAATCAACTGCATACACTTCATAATTCCTTAACAGTCGACCATGAGAACCCTGGCGATAACAATCAAATTAAAGTAATTTATACTTTATTTTCCTTACAATTAGGTTGATTCTTACTTGTTGATGTGAAATCCGAAAACAATGTGAAATAGCGCATACAATAGGTTAGGCCAGCTCATTGAAACAAATCTGTTGGGGGCAGGGAGCGCGCAAACGTCCGTATTACGTGAAATGCTTTGAACAGTTCATTTAAAGATCTATATCTAATGGGGGCTTTCCCTTATAATGTATTTACAGACAGATTTAATTTTTTTTAAATATTTTGTATTAAATACCAAATAATGTGTAAATGTCTGGAATTGGTTTGATACTTGTCAGATTCTATCATCCATCGATAGTTCAAACTCAAATACGTAGACCTGTGCAGGCGCAGCCACACGCATTGTTTACAGATAAACATCTTGTTCGTCAATCACTACCAGGACCCACCCTTATAAAGGACCCTTAACACTTTAAGCGAATTGCAAACTTTAATCTATAAGCATAAGGTTTATATTTATAATACAAATAAAATTAATTTATGGCCGTTAATAGAAAAATAGAACATCAGGTGGCGTTTGTTCGGACTTAAACATTATTACTGACTTTAAAGGCGTTATATTTGAACCTGTCAAATTATTCTTGATCGATTATAATGGATTCAAATACACACTGCATTGTATACAAGTAGGGTGTGTATTGTTTGCTTTAAGTTTTATAATGTAGATCAATATTATTTTGTTTACTTTGTTAATATACAAACATACCTACATGTTTATGTATTGTTTTTGTTTAAAATCGCATAAAGCAATCAAAAGTCAGCACATTGTAACCAGAAGAGCAAATTGCCCTTTGAAAAATCATTTCAAAAGATTTTGTATCGCTGTACAAATATCTCCAAATATCCAAATCATGAGCGCCAAGGAGCTAACGAGCGGTCAAAACAAATCAACAGGCAATTCGCTTCGTAAGCGGAAAGACCTCGTCCATAACCAATTTACCGACAAACAGTTTTTATCTCACGAAACAGCACCCGTCGCACTCTCGACCGTAGCTGCAGGACATAAAGAATGCCCATCGTTTTTGGAAGTCCTCGGGCGGTAAAATGATTGGTGTAAAATCACAGAAGACTGATTTATATAGAGCGGGCTGGCTCGGGCGATGTGTCCAATAAATCTCAATCAAGATCACGGGGCCGATATGGAGGTCCTCTGTCGGCGCCGCGACCAAACATAGTCACGTTACATAACTAGATTTGCGTAGTAATGAACTGCCCTTTTTTTAGTCGCCGTCTGACGCTTTGTTCATTTCCATATAAAATCCACACGAAGGACCGTGATGAATTATATTGATAGCTCGTCGTTGATCACCAGCGCCGCCGTCTTAATCCTCCCTACAAAAGCATCAGAAACGTATGCGCAAAATAAATATTAATATACAGGATTATAGAAAGGGAGCGATTTGAATGTTTGTACTTTTATAGTTATCGAGTGAAGGGGAAAAGTCAATTCATAAGCGATTGAACGGAATTTTTGGTGTAAAAAAAGGAGGAAGATATTTTCCCAGACAAAGATAAGATTGAGAAGGAAGGGTGAGGTTTAACAATACAATGAATACCAACAATGATGCATTAGACGATGGGATCGACAGTTGTGGAATAAATCACCGAGCTCCAGCTCCGGTAGGTACGGCGGTATCACTGCGCTATCCACGCAACGCGCGCGTGTCGCCCGTTCATAATTTATAGGACAGCGAGATGAACGATTTTTTAACAATAAATCTTATAACATGATACAATTTAAGTCTCTGATACGAAATAAGTTAATTTTGGTTTTATTTATAGGTGTTTCCGATAGCTATAGAAAGTCGATTACGTTAAAAGGTCTTAAACTCTTATTTTATATAAATACAATTTATTTTCAGTTCTTATCGATATGTCGTAATTACTAAGATTTTGAAATTATTTTGTATATAATACTTAAGTATACGAGTATATGCCTATAGTTCTATTCCTAAGTCATTCCCGCAACTTTGCTAGTGTTACATTTATCATATTCGAAGTCTTCGTTCCATATATGCCAAAAATATATATATCTAATAAAATATGTTGGTTGGTGTTGGCGGCCAATATCGCCCTATCTTTTTTATAACAATATCCTTTTTATAATAATATTATATTATAAAAAGGATATCACACCGAGTTTCAACACACAAGCATCGCGTTATGCCAGATACGCGATAACTGCACCACGACGGGGTAATGATATAACTTTAACCTGCGGCTCCGTTCTTGTAGTCAAATAAGAATAACTAATGGTTGTTCATGACACTGGACAGATTTTAAGTACCTAAAAAAGTGTCAAGTACAATGGGGGTTACATTGAAACGAATTATTGAAAATATCCAAGAAATTTACACAAATTTAAACAAATATTTTCTGAGATTAGCATATGCTACCAAACAATATATTGAGATTTATAATATTTATTATAGATAATTTTCACCAATAAAATTGTTTGTTACAGAAACGTTTTTAAAAGACACCATTTCTTTTTTAACATTTCTAAATATTTTTACAGGCGCGAGAGATTTAGTAGGCGTCTCGTAAAGGCGTTATGGACGCTTTGTGTTTATATTTTAAGCTTTCTCTCTTATAAAAATGCCAGCTGAATTCCATCTCTGATTCATAATAAATGTTCCGCGTTATAAGAATTGGAACAATTTGGCTGTTTGAGTCGCGTGGCGGTTGATGTGGTTTGATTTTGTGAGTTGGTGTGGAAGAGTTGGTACAGGAGGAGGTAAAAAGTGGATTTAATAAAATACCTGTGTTATCATTAGTTATAACCAAAATTTTGATAATTGAGGCCATAATTGAGGCCAGTCTTGGCACAGCGGCACAAAGTGGGACTGTAAAACCGACTGGTTGTGGGTTCGATCCCCAATCGAGGAGATGAAATATTTACTTAAATTTATATTTCCATTTTCATCGCTTTGGTGTTGAGACTAAGCGCGCCGTTGAGTTCTGACACTCAACACGCTTACAAGATTCCAGAATTCGGCAGAAAATGGGGAACGGAGTGTCTTAACACTACGTTCCCTCTGCCTACTCTGCAGTGTGCGGGATACAGCATGGAGCTGTTTTGTTTTTATTTGTTAGGTTAGGTTAGCATAGTAATAAGAGAATAATGGCAAGACTTTGTTCTTAATTTTACCGTCTATTAAGACAACACTATCATCCTGTAGAATATATACATATGATGATAAGACGTCATCAGCATGTCCATTCGCCAGGCAAATGAGACTTTCGTGACTGACGTAGTTGAACAGAATATTAAAATGGTTATTTTCTTCAGAGACGAGGAGACAATAAGGACACTAGGATAGGTAACTTGAACTGCACCATAAAGAGACGAGATCGGGGATAATCCTTGACTGATCCTTATGAAGGTAACGTTAATTTATTATGACCGAAAAACAATTTTTTACAACATAATAAGATTAATAAACGAACGTTAAAATAAAAGTCATTCTTCCTGGAGTAATACGAACTTACAACCCAGTTAAAATAATTATCTTAAAATAAAAAAAAATCGAAACAAAACGCTGAGTTGCTAATAAAGCATTACTATATGATAGTTGATATCTCGTAGTTCGTGAGTGGTACTCGGTCACGGGGCGGTCACGGCGGTCACGGCGGCATGTCGCGTCCGCGCGCGGGCTAATGTCGGACCGCCGGGTATATGATTGGAAACGAAACCAAAACTTAAAGCTGTTGTAAATGTTGTGGTTAAATTATGTTTGTTTAACGCTTTATTATTATATTAAAGTGCTTTTAATAAATTATTCTATTAATGTTGTCAGCTTTACGCTGTTCCGCATACAGCGGGGTGGGCAACTTGGTGTTAAGACACTTCGTTTCTCACTTTCCCAACAATGTTCGAGTTGATTGGCGGATCTCAACGCTGCGCTTTCTCTTGATACCAAATTACAAGATGATGAAAATTAAAGAAAAACTGAGGATTACTTATTTAAAAAACGTATAAAACTTTGACAGTGGCTTAGTGGTCAGAGCGCCTGGTCGGTTTCCAGGAGACGCGGGTTCGAGTCCCGTTGCGTTCAAATTTTTGTCTTTTAAATAAGTATTTTTTCTTTCGTAAGTGTGGAATAACACTTAAAAATGCTAAAAAAATAAGGATACCTAAAGCATTAAATTTAAACGTTTTAGGTATTTTAATTTGTACCTACGTAAGAAGTTTCCTAATGAGTAATTGCAGGAAATCTTACGAAATATTTTTTTATCTCGTTATCAGAAATATCCGAAATTTACGAAAAAACCAAAGGTTAATTATGACTCCATATCATCAAGTTCTACCATAATCAGAGCCACGAATTTTATTGTCATTTCATACGTTGATCTTGCGGCGAAATAACAATGCAATTATTATTTAAAAGTTTTTCCTTTGTGTTATTAATATAAATGTGAAAAAACGCTTGTTTGTCGAATCTGTTGCGCCAAATTTGGCGGACTGCGGCGTCCCGCGTCAGGATATGACAGCAAGGTATCTTTGATGGATGGTAGTTGGTGTCTCTCTTCAGGACAATGAGGGCTTGTCGCTTTGGATCTTTACCGACTGTTAAAGCTGTATGTACATTGATTTATACTTTAAAAGCTGTTATAATTGAGTAAAGAAGTTCACTTAATCGAGATATGAAGTGAGGAGTATTCACAAGTTGTACATACAAAAAAATAATTGTTTTTAGATGTTAGCTTATAATTAGCTAAACTTATGCAAAAATTTTAGGCAAAAATTATATATTTTTTTGGAAATACAACAAAGTCATTAATCGCTTCTTTGTGAATGCGGTAATTACGTGAAAATAAAAGATAAGTTATATAAGATAAGAGACAAGTATAACAAAAGTTGTTGGAATATGCTATGGTATTGCCAAATTTTAACCTGAGAGCAGACGTAGTACAAGGACAAAAGCGTGATTATAAGCTGATAGGTTTTGGGTTCGATTATTATCTCTAGAAATGATTTTTTTAGTATTTTCATTTCTTCGCTCTTGTGTCGTGGCAAAGGGTGGCTTTAACTTCCGACACTCAACACGCAATTGGTTCAACAATCGGCGGTAAATGGAAAACAGAGAAAACAGAGTGTCTTAACATTACGCTATCTCTGCCTACTAGACAATAGGCACTAAGCTATTCTTAACATTCTTGAAATGTAATATCACACTAAGGATATTTGTTTAAAATTAAAACTATAAAAATATGTTAATTTGATGTGCGCTTTAAAACTTATTTTATAGATCAATAAAAATACTTTCAGTGTACCACAAGCTTATATATCGATATAGAGATAACTTCTTCCAATTAAACCATTCTCATCTCACATTCGCGACACAAAGGGATGCTTTGGAAGCTGTCAAAGCAGATCGCGATCAATCTTATATTAAAATGGGGTGAATTAGACAACTAAATAAATAAAGATATAAATATTACTAATATTTAGTCTGAAGCGGTTTGAATAGAAACTAAAAAAATCTTCCTATATGGTTTAAATTCAAATATTTATTTTATTTGTGTTCTATAATATACTAAATGTTTTATTGATATAGAGTGATTTATGTATTTTTTATTTTAAACACTTATTATGTTTTCATATAATAGTATAACAAAATGTCTTAAAATACACAATACAGCGTGAAGGTGAGAGAACATATAATCTAGATAATTATAATATAATATAGAAAGGAAATCGAACCCACAGCCATTGCCTATAGCCTATAGGTTCCACAAATGCAGCATCAACTAACATCGATATACTCGTACATTAAGTGTTTCTAAAATAGATAAAAAAATAAGCTTCACGCTGTATCCCGCTTACAGCAGAGTAGTCAGAGGGAACCTATTGTTAAAACACTCCGTTTCCCACTTTACGTTATTGCGTGTTGAGTGGCGAAACTCAACAAATCAAATCAAATCAGAACGTAGAAATGGAAATTAAGATAAAAACTGAACTGAAATTTAAATAAAAATTTCATTTCCTCGAGTGGGGATCGAACCCACAACCAGTCGATTTTACGGTCATACTTTGTACTCCGGCGCCACGACTGGCGTCAAATAGATAATAGTAATATATCAATTGTACTCAAAACGTTTGGAATAAAATGATTGATAGACAGTTAATAGGGGCTCATTGAGACCACCTTGTGACAGTTTTACATTTAACACGTGGATGTGATACTTTTGAAAGGTACCCTTTTTGTATAATAATGCAAAGAAATATTTTTTGCATATTGTATAGATTTTGACAACAATTTTTAGTTTATTGATTGATTACAATGTAAGAATGTTAATATTTTTCGATATCAATGAATTTTCTAATCTGCCACTCTGACATTGCCGGTAAGTTGTCTCCCATATAAAGCAGGATATAAAGCAAGATATAAAGAGAACCTAACGTTAAGACACTCTGTTCCTCCTTTTGCGCCTTAATTTTCAAGATATTGCGTGTTGAGTGGCGAAACTCTACAACGTCTTTTGTTTCGATTCCAGAATGAAAAATTGACAATAACCAATTAATTTAGAACCGAACTCGCAACTGTCTAACTGATAATCAGACGCTGTGTTAATGGGCCACAACTGCCTCTGGATTTTATACCTGAGAAATATATATATTTTTCAAATTCCCAGGAATGAAAATCGAACCCACAACCCATATTTTAAAAAACCCACACATATTATAAATACACTTAAATCGTCAAAATGAAATATTCCTTTCCTTACCATATATTTAAGCAGCATTTATGGCTGCTATCTGGTTATCACATACGTACAGAGGTGCGTGTGACCGGTTTTTGGAACAACTACTTAAAAGCTTCTCATTGTAGTTCAATTACGACGTGACGTAGATGCGCTCGTATTGTCACCGGCCGCCTTTGAGAGATTGCTTAATGTTAACACTCCTATTAGATTATTTTATGTTGAGAAATGGTCTTTATACTGTATACCGCATATAGCTAGCAGAGGAAAGTGTTAAGACACTCCCTCAAGAGCGCCAGAACCAACGCGGCTTTGTTACCAGAGCGAGGGGAATCGAACCCACATCAGTTGTGTTTATGTTGCCACACGCAGTGCCGCGGCGTCACTACTACCTCAAATTATGTTGTTAGATAATCCTTCTTTTCAAAATATAAAACATATTTAATTAAAGTATAATGTTTTTAGGTAAGTATAGTTTTCTTTTATTGTTTATAACCGACTTCTGTTAAAGGAGGAGGTTCTCAATTCGACTGTATTTTTTTTGTTTTGTCAGAACGTTCTACTGGGTGGACTAATTTTTTTTAATTTGATAGATGGTGCTGCCCAAGTGGTCCCATTTTATATTCCATCCAGTTCTAACAACAATTCGTGAAAAAATCTTATAAGTATTAAATTTGTTATTTTTATTTATTAAGACGACAAATGGACGAATAACTCAATATTGACATATTGTCGTTAGTTAGAGTTTTTTGACATTCGAGTTTACTGTTTGAACTTTTTTAAATTTATTATGATACCTACATTTTATAAGTGGTGTTCTTGTACTTAAACCTGTAAACGATTTGATAAATTCACACTTATAAATAACTTCTTAGCCATCTTAAAGACGCCATTACAAGCTTTGTTATTTGTCAGAACAAGTATCCAAAAAGAAAAAAGCTCCATAAATCTTTAAATTAATTTCTAAATTCTATAAGAAACCTCCTCACGCACTCGTCGTAGCTCAGCTGACTGCTGAGTGCTGAATGAACTAAACAAACATTTGCCCTTATACGGTATAAATAAATAAATTACATTATAATTGGAAGGTGGCGGGACGGGTAGGTACGATACGACAGTGGTTCACAAAAAATATCGCAACTCCTTAGCGTTAAGTACCAACAAAGAGACTCTAATACCGTTACTTTTTAGGACAATAAGACTTTTATACTATACGATTTGGATTAAGTAGTTAAATATTACGTAGGTTCATTTTGGTTGGTGAAAATTATTACTTAAAATTTTAAGTTATTATTATTTTTTATTAAATTGAAGGCATGTAATAATTCTCAATTCATCCATGATTTTTCAGCTTCATGATGTATCCCGCACACAGCAGGGTAGGCAGGGGGAATCTAGTGTTAAGACACTCCGTTCCCTACTTTCTGCCAAATTCTTTAAGCATTGCGTGTCAAGGGGCAGAACTCAACGCCGCGCTTTGCCTCGACACCAGAGGGAAGAAATTAAATATAAATTTAAGTAAATATTTCATCTCCTCGAGTGGGGATCGAACCCACAACCAGCCGGATTTACAGTCACACCTTGTGCCGCTGCGCCACGACTAGCCCCATATGATGATATTAATGTGTTTTTATGTAGTATATTAATGCTAGTAATCGTTATACATTTATTATTGATTTTCTCGCCCTTAAGTTACCAATATTATGAAGGACTGACACTTTTGATATTTCTGTGTAATTTAATAAAAGTTTATATTGGCCCATTTAATTAATTAGCTTTTAAGGCAAAATCGAAAGTTTTTATTTTACTTATAATACATAAATTTTGCTTATTCACTACACTAGTTTTTATGTAGTATATCTACTTATACGTAGAGAGGAGCTGGAACGTTACTAAAGAGCCGTTGATTCTAAGATTATATTAAAATTTTAATTAAATTATTAATATATTTTCTTATAAATTATTATAGAAACCCAACCCCATATGTTTTGAAAACAATCAAATATTACACATGCATCAGACGTACAAGGGCGGCCGGCGGTTTTAACCGGACGCTAATAACGAATTAAATCAGATTCATCTGTTGTATCATGAAACGTAAACAATGATAGAATATCTGCATCACGTATCTCGTGGGTTTTCCTAAATTGAAACTGCGGTACTTGAGACCTAGCACGTACTTGTTCTAGAAAGGAAAATGGCCGAGAAATATATGAGGATAGATTAATCAAGAAGGAAGCTAATGACGTACAGATTTGTAGGTATTATTGTTATAGTTATGTTAAATAGGTATCCGTTTATTATACCATTTAATATAATTTATTGATCTATAAATATTAAGACCGCCGTGGCGCAGTGGATAGTGTCTGTCTATATACACGATGATTTTTAGTTCGATCATGACTTGAGGAATGATTATATTTACATTATATTCAACTTCCGCTCTGGTAAACAAAGGGTGGCGTTGATTTCCGCAGCTCGACGCTGTTTCTGTTACTAATATAAAACTTCTTGTAATATTTGTATCATTTTTATAATAATTTTAAAAAATCACGCGTGCTCTAATTTCGATTTTTCGCTCACCAAAAAAATAAGACACATCCTTCATAATCACACATACATATATCATTAAAACACAACAAACAATTTGTTTCTAAAATCCTTTCATGTTAAATAAACATCCAGAAGTGAAGTAATCTAGAACACGCATACATCACGCATCGTGTCGTATAACTTAAAGGCGGCGTCAACTTGCCGAAATAAATTAGTAAATCGGCGTTGACATTCCGACGTCTGAGTCCCTCTGAGAGGACAGCGAGGAGGGGGAGGGAGGGAAGGAGGGAGGTCGTGGGTAAAAAGAGCGACAATGCCTAATTTATGTATGAGAATCGGGGCTTAGTCGCCGCGCGCTGTCTAAACAAACAGATAACTTCGAATGCAGTACGGTTGTCGAGTTGTGGCCGCCCTGGAGTAAGCTGTAGATAGATGGCTGCGCAGATTTCATTTTAAGAATTTTTCTTACTTTTCATTATGTCTCCCGGGTGTACAATGCGCAAAAGTTAAAAAAGGTTAATTTCAAAGCGGCCATGACACAACGGCCGCACTGTACTTTAAAGCTTAGAAGTACTTGTAGCCTATTATATGTATGCGACAACTATTTAGTTTAAGGATCGCTCGCGTCTTATCGACAAACTAAAGGAAAATATTTCACGAAATTGCTTTTTTATCATCAGTTTTTGTTATTAGATCTTTGTGATGGCCGAGGAGTCGTTTTACGATGTTATATATTTTCGCCTTCATGGATAATTTGTTGCATTAGGCTGATGGATTGTAGTGACAACTCTTTAATTTATTTACTTATATAGACGTCAAAGTAGAAGTTTTTACGTATTAGTAGTCGCCTGTTTAAACATATGTAAGGTAAATATTGTTCGAAAATTAATTCAAATTTGCTGCACCTTACAATGTCTACAATTGGTATAGGTAATATCTTTGACTTTCGCGATTTCGTGTGCGGGAAGCAGCGACAGCGTGAAGCTGATTTGATTTTTATTTTTAGTAACCAAATTAATCGCGTACCTTTAGTATTATACATTTTTTTTTAAATTGACGTTTCAAACACTTTATAGTAGTCCGTGATGGATAGATAGACTGAGGTGACGTTCATCACTAATTGATGTTTTCATACCTCAATTTACAAAATACTTTAACAATATTTACAGAATAAAACAATAATTTAATTGAATGAGGTCAACATAAATCAACCTTTGACAAATGCCATGATATTCAAAGTGCTTTCACGGTAAACTATTTGCATTATTATATTCCCCACGAGGCTACAAAGCTCGTCTCCAAGTCAAAATCGTCAGAATCCCACCAGATATCATGGTGGAATACAATAGGAAATGTATTATATTATTTTACAAACATCTGCGTGTCTATTGAGACGGTTTAATTATTCTGTAATGAGCTTTGTTATGAAGGAAAGGAGAAAGTTCCTATATTACTGCTGAGGCGATGTAAAGTTTTGTATATTCATTTCATATTGTAGATGCCTGTATTCTGTGCATTTATTTGCGTTCCTATTATTATAAAACAATAAAAATATTTAATGAGGTCGTCGTGGTGCAGTGGGGCAGCGTCTCACTTTAAACCTAATGATTGTGGAGTTCGATCCCACTCAAGGGAACGATTACATTTAAATAGGTTATTTTCATTTTCCTGTTCTATTAGAGAAAATTACGCGCTTAGTTTAAAAATGCGGGAAAATTGTGAAGTAGAATTATTTTTACGTAAAGCCATTTTTCCATAGGTATATGTATAATAAAATTTATGTATATATTTAGCAAAAGACACGCAGAAACTATACACGACGCAAGCAACAGGTGTAGGTGTTCCATTCGCTTAATATTTATACCTAAAGTTTGTTTCAAATATCTTTAGCATTTTCAAGCTTTAAGCAAATTTATGTGCGTATAACAATCTTGATCTTGATGAAGGCCATCATGGTTTAGGAGTACCAACGTGTGACTGTAAATACGACGGTGTCGAGTTTGATTCCCACTCGGAGGAATGAAATCTATACATATAGTAAATTTTAATTGTCTTTTTGCCAGTTCTGGTCTGATAAGGACTTACGAATATTTTTATAATGTAAATTTGATATTTTTCTAATTTCATTTGATATATTTATTTTTTCTTTTTATCGATTTTTTAATAGTATATTTTATCATGTGTTTTTATATCTGATAAATTTTAATTTGATTGTATATTATTGTTAGTTATCTGTATTTTTTTCAGAGGACACTTGATTGGACTGTGTATTATTTTAAAATGTGTAATGTTTGTGAATTTTATGTTGTTTGTTACTCGAATAAAAATAAAATAAAAAAATATGTAAACTTTCAAGTTTTGTAAAAACGTTTTTTGTAATCAACAATATACAAATATATTTTAATATCATATGTATCTACTCCTGTAGTCGTGGATTGAACTCATACGAACAAAAAGAAATATTTAATTAAATAATTAATTATATTATTTGAATCAATTTATGAGCTGGGCGACTCATCGGTGGTGTTTGGCTGTATACGTGACGGTTGTAGGTTCGGTTCTCACTATGGGAAATTAATTATTTTTATTTACTCGCCATGGTAACAAGATACAAGACTTTGCGCATTATTGCTTATCACGAATTATTGCAACTTTGGAGATGCGTAGACATCGGGCGATCTTGACACTAGGTTCCATCTGCCTACCCTGTTATGTCCGGGAAATATTAAAAAAAACGTCTACCTAAAACTACAGATCACAAATTTTGCAACCATTATATGAACAAAATATTACATAATATAACGTAACCAACAATTATATAATTAGAATAATTGAGGTTACTGTAGGTACTTCTAAACTGAATATGTGAATGGTGACCAAAACCACAGTTTTCATTGATACGACGACACGTCGAGTTTGTTATACGATCACATTGTTTCATATAAAGCCAACATGAATAACGTAATCTCATTCAATTTGGTTCCTTTTAAAGTTCACTTTGCGTACGATTATGTATGACTTAAAGATCGTTACTTCCTTACCTTACTAGATATCATTTGAATTTCATCATTAATTGTTTAGCCTGTCAGTCTTTAATTACTAATTTATAAAGAATAGGGTTTTGTTTAGGTTATATACGTGGATTATAAGTCGCCGTTGGTTGTGGGTTCGATCTCCACTCGGATATTTACTTAAAATCAGCTTTACGCTGTATCCCGCACACAGCAGAGTAGGCAGAGGGAACCTAGTGTTAAGACACTCCGTTCCTCACTTTCCGCCGAGTTCTGATGGCATTGCGTGTTGAGTGGCGGAACTTAGCGCCGCGCTTTACCTCGATACTAGAGCGAAGAAATGAAAATACAAATGCAAATAAATATTTCACTTCCTCATGTGGGAATCGAACCCACAACCAGTTCATTTTACACACACACTTTGTGCCTCTGCGTCACGACTGGCCTTATATACGAGTATATTGATATAAGCATTTACCTGTGGCTTCACCCCCGTCGTGAAATGGAAATAATTCAGAGTTTTTGTGTATTGTAACAGTTGATACATACTAGGGTGTCCCAGGTAACGGACTTCAGGTACTCTGAGTTACAGAGGGAAATGTTTAAAAACTAATATTTCCTTCGCTAAATGCAGTATACAATTTAAAAAAAATAAGGCAAGCGCGAGTCGGACTCGACTACCGAGGGTTCCGTACAAAAATAGGTGGTCTCGAGCTTTTTCTGAAATTCAGGCTTAGCTTAGCTAGAGTAGATAAATAAGTTCAAACTAATACTTCCTGAGATTATCGCGTTCAAACATATAAAGCCTTGTAATATTCGGAATGTCCTTATTTAAAGTTTTTATTTCTCCGGCGATTAATCTCTAAATATCGACGGAATGGAGTGCTGTATCATTATATTACTACATAAAATATTTAAAGATATAAACAATAATTTATATAATATTTAAATTATTAATTATATACAAGCGTTTATTGATTTATAATTTTATTGTTGACTTCCTTTGCCTAGACTATGATTAGACGATGAGAAACAACCTGCAGATGTCACGAGTTCGTTGCGTTGTCTTTAGTTATTTATTAAATATTCCTATTAGTTACTTCAGTGTTAATATAAAAAGTAGTTTCACGCCTTTTCCCGCATAACAGTGTTAAGGCACTTCTCTCTCCGCCCTCCTATATTAGAGATTCAACGCCTTTATTTACGGGGAAATTATAATAAGATTTATTTTTTATATTTCTGTCATTTTTTCCAGGTGGGTGATCCTCGCGACATTAAGAAGATATATAATATATCGAATCAGCAGAAACCTCAAGAACAAAATTGTAAAGTATAATTGTTGATGTTTCGTCATTTTTTAGTTTATTAAGCTTCCAAATACGTTTGTGTTTAATATTATGTTTGTTCTTAATATTATTATTATAAATAACTCAGAAACTTAAAGTCAAATCGAGATGAAAACTTTGATGTAATTTTGATAATTCCAAGTTAGAGAACAGTCCAATTTTCTTTAGTCGGTCCAGAAGTTTTGGAGATATGGGTATCCAATATCCACGCATTTTAGGATGAGAAATGTATAATTTAGGTTATTAACATTTAAAATCGGTTTTAACATTTTAAATTACTATTCCACACTTAAAAACTTAAACCAAACGACGTTTTAAGCGAAAGTACTCTGCTAATCTAATTAAAACTTCTATAGAAACGAGTCGTCTAGTATTAAACTGACGTTCAATAATCTGACTGGAAGCTTAGTGTTAAGATTGATACTAGAAATCAGAACTAAACCAATCTTATCCTATCAATACCTCTGTGACCAGTACAACTAGGTCGCGGCGTTGCGGTCCGCCTAGGAAATAGTATAGAAACTTATATAATAAGCATTAAATATATTTTTGTTCTAGTTATTACTATTGTGAATAGTAAGATTTTTTATGTATTTTCCTTTAATTTTTATAAAAATAAGTACTAAAAATGTACATATGTGAAATATGTATAGTTTTTATTTAGCTTCACGGTGTATCCCGCGTAGAGCAACAGAGATAATGTCGTAATAAAACATAATGTCAAATCACTTCGTTCTGTCCATTCCGATTAATTTTCGAGACATTGTATGTTGTTGCCGTCGTGGCCCAATGGCACAAGAGTGTGACTGAAACCAACCAAGGCAAAAGCCCGGCTTTGAGTTCCGCCACTTAACACGCAATGCCTCGAAAATTTCAGCGGAAAGTGGGGACTGGAATGTCTGAATCTCTTATGACTATGTTTCCTCTATCTACGCTATCCGCTGCGTGCGGTTTACAGCGTAAAGCTGTATGTTGAGTGACGGAACCCAACGCTGCATTTTGTGTCGTTACCAAAACACAGTAAAGCTTCAACGTTCTCCTTTAGATATCATATAAATATAACTTAAGTACAAATAGAAATGTATGATCGTCCGTATAAACCGTCATCAATAAAGTTTAGCGATTACAAAAACAAATATCTAGAAATTAGCATTTAATTATAAGCTGTGATAAAGCCAACGAATGCTGTTTCTTAAGAAGATGCTGTTTAATATTCATCATATGAAAATGTATGAGAGATAAATTGATTTAAGTAGGTATCTTTACGGTCCCAAGACAAGCAACACGACGGAACTGGTACGATGTCATAAAATATACTGTTGACCAACGTATTGTGTCAAATCTCGTTTCGATTGACCTGGTGGTTGAGTGGTTATAGTTTCTGATAGATAAGCTGGAAGTAGCCGGTTTAATTCGTAAATTTAAACTTTACTAAATGACACAGTGTAAATATACTTGCACAGTTGGGACACTTAGGTTACCAAAGCACCGGCCGTTTTTTAAGACGTAGCGTGTGGTGGAACTAAACGTCTTGCTTTATTTATTATAGCGGGGAAGTAGAAATAAGTGAAATTAAATTACATCAGCTTAACACTGTATCCCGCACATAGCAGAATAGGCACATGGAATCCAGTTCTTTCCCCATTTTCCGCCGAATATTTAATTTTCTCTGGGGATCAAACCCAAAACCAGTCGCGCTTACAGTCACACTTTGTGCCCTTATGCCATGACTGGCAATATAATCATTGCCCCGACTGTGGATCGAGCCTACAACCGTCGCTTTTACTGTTAGATGTTTCCCCACAGAGCTACGATAGCCCCATATGCGAGTTGTGAAACAAACTAAAGAAAAACAAAAAAATCTATACCATAAATTAAAATCGAATACCTAATTGATGTTAGTAGATATTAATCGATGGTTTATCTCCACCTGTTGACGTGTACACAGATATTTAGATTTCGAGATAGTCCCATCGGCGTGTTGGGCAATACTTGCTTGCGGACCAGTTGGAACCATGCCTCACTCCCATCACACTGCATGTATAATACATCAATATTTGATCGTTAATATCGATACGATCTATTGCTTCACTTCACTGAGCATTTCCGCCTTCTTGTTGATTTTTTTTTAAGCTTAATTGAAAGTTAATTTTTAAGCAATATTTTTCTTATCATTAAAAGCTTGTAAGCTGCCCGTCGTGGCACATTGTAAGACTGTAAACTAAACGCGACGGTTGTGAGTTCAATTCTTAATCGGGGGAATATTGAGTTAACATTTGCATATTTTTTTTATATTTAAACAAAAAAAGACCAAAGTAGCTTTTTTTGGCTTCTTGCATTATTTCTCATCATTATGTAGTCAGAGCGCACCCAGTGTTAGACACTCCGTTCTACACTTTCTGCCTACTTTTTAAGATATTTCGTGTTGAGGGCGAAACTCAACACCGCGCCTTATCTTTTTACAAAAACGAGGAAGTGAAAGTAATTTATACCCCAGGGCGGGAATCGAATCCATTCCGATAGTCGATCTGTGGACAAATTTTAATAGTTTAGTGTATCAATTTATTATAATTTGTAATGTAGAAGTAAGTCTACATAATATTTGACGAGTCAGTTTCCATAATTGGATTTGTACCGGCGCATATCGATTGGTTGACGCGAAACCATGCAAGGGGTCGCGACATTCGTTTAGTTGCGGTTTTATTTTATTGTAATGCACTTAACTCTGTAAGCTAACCTTATTTATTTATATATTGTAATATGACAAATAAAATCAGCTACGCGCTATATCCCGCACACAGCAGGGTACGCAGAGGAAACCTAGTGTTAAGACACTCCGTCCCCCATTTACCACAAATATAACAAGAACAGAGATTTTGACTGTAAACACGATTGAGATGTCCCCATTTGGGACAAAGAATTTTGATTTTTTCCGTCCTAGTAAGGCAAAGTGCAACGTTGAGTTCCGCCGCACAACTATGGCGGGATGTAGCGAGTAGCTGAAAAAAGAGAGTATTTGGTCCCTTGAATGCTGAATAAATTATATGTTGCCAGTCACTTCACTACTAATATGTATTTTTTTAGTTTCACGCTGTACGCCCACTTACCACGACAGGCAGAAGGAACCTGGAAACCTAGTGTTAAGACACTTCCGTTCCTCACTTTCCGACTTCTTGAGGCGCTTTAAATATGATCTTTTATTTCTAAATTAACGATTGCATTTTCAAATTGATTTTTAATAAAATAGCATTTATAATAGCAAAAAACTACCTAAAATTAGGGCTCTTTAATCTCGAGCACAGCTATTATAATAATTCAGCCATCAAGGAGGCTTCTATAGAATTATACCAAACGTGTCATTACGGAGTTTTTGTTGTATCAACGAGATTTGTTTGTTTTCTGCGAATGTAGGGATCCGTCGGTTAAAAACATTTAAAATAACCTTATTGAAGTTCACACTTTCAGAGTATGCCTCTAATATATAGACCTTACGATATAGAATTTTATTGTTTTTAATAAAATATCTAGATCCTTGTGGTGCATTGATACCACGTGACCGTAAACGCGACGTTTATGGATTCAATTTCCGCTCAGGGCAATGAATTATTTTCATTTTCTCGTTCTAGTTACAATACGTTCCGTCACTCAATACGCAATGTCACATAAGTTGAATGGCGAAGAACGAAGTGTCCTACAGTAATTTCCCTGTCCCTGTCTATCCTGCTTTTTACGGGATACAGCGTGAAGCTAAAAAAACAAAAGAAAAATAAAAAAATTGGCAAACCTACGGAATCCACAGTATTCACGCCATATTTTTACCTTGACTTATGGTAATTTCGTTGATGACTCTATCACCCAAACACAGCCTGACTATGGGCCATTTATATTATTTATTCATATCGTGCAATGGCTGGAATTAATTTTTGCGGACTCACATCTCGCTCGCTGGGTGGCGATGGTGGCGGCGGTGGTTACCTATTCATGTATTTTCTACTTACAAATATCCTATTGACGTGCAAATAAGAGCTTGTTTTAAATTTATTTTGCATAAATTTTATCTATATATTATTATGTGAAGCAAAAACATTGTAACCATTTTTATGAAAATAGTGCCATCTAAATCTAGTTTGTATAGAGGAGGAGTACAGAATGTTATTTTTTTTTAATAATTCACAAAATATACATCAAATTAATACAATAAATATAACGTACACTACCACATGTACGACAATATACACTTTTTATATAAAGTTTTATAAAAAAAGTGAAAAGTTTTATGTAAAGTTTATATTGTAATACATATGACAGTGTGTGCAGCTTGGTGGGGTAACCATAGACGTGAAATGAGTGGCAATGGCTGGTTGTGAACAGCCTATAATTGAGCTCCAGGTGTGCCGCCGGAGAAGCCTATATGTAGCAGTGGACCAAGAAACGCTCATGATGACCATCGTCTTTTACTAAGTTCTTTTCGCTGATTCCGTCAATAAACAAATAAATAAGTAGGGACAAGTAAGAGTAATTGAGATTAACTGTTATTTCGACACTATTTAATTCTTTTTCTACACTATAATGCATATATTTATACAAAGGCTAAAGGATTTTGTAAATATTGTTAAAGTGTTATTCCACACTTAGGAAAGAAAAATACTTATTTAGAAAACGTATAAAGATTTATACGTAGCGGGATCCGAATCCGCGCCTCCTGGAAATCGACCTGGTCGGTTTCCAGGAAGCGCGGGTTTCGAGGTTTTCTAAATAAGTAAGGTTAAACGATTTTTTTCTGCACATATATTTTTTAGTTTCACGCTGTATCCTGCTTATAGCAGTGTAAGCAGAGGGAACCTAGTGTAAGAGACTCCGTTTCCATTAAGACACTTCTGGTTCCCCACTTTGCCGAGTTGTCGATGCATTTCATGTGGAGGGGCGCAACTCATCAGCACGCTTTACCTCGTCACCAAATAGTTCCTCTATATAGGAGGAAATGAATATATTAAATATTTCATTTCCCCGAGTGGGAATAGAACACATAACCGTCACGCTTACAGTCGCACACTTGTTATCATGTATAAAAAAGTGGTTCACTTATTTATCACCTCAATATACCATACCCATACCCTCTGTCTCTATAGTCTCAGCTAATATGCCAGAATGAATAATCGATTTCCTTTAATTATACTATTAACTTTTTTATGTTAAGCTCATTAACTATTGAGTAGGCGATCGTTGAGCAAAAAAGTAAATATCCGATGTCGTCATATGAACGCTACTAATAAGTAATATATAAGATTTTTGAAAGCGCGCCGAATTTGGCGTAAATTGTTTAATTTTTTTATCAAATTCTTCCCTTTTTTTATCAGTATAAGAAACTTAAGGTAAAAAAATCCGCTAAGATACACTACGTTACCCACTTTCTGGTCATCAGAGTAACTAAACACGGGGTAGTGGGTACTCTCTACCTCTACACTTGTGATTTATTAAAAAAGCGCAACTTTACGAAGTAAATGAAGAAAATGAGCCTAATATTAAGACATTCCGTTCTCTATTTTTTGTTGAACTTTCCAGACATTGCATATTGAGTGGCGAAACTCAATGCCGCGATTTCTCTACCAGGGCTTGTAAATAAAAATAATTAATTCCCCGGGCCTCTAATCAATCGATCCTCGAGGCATATCAAAATAGTTCCTGCTATAATTAACAACCGTGACTAAATCGTCTAAACATTAACAAAAGCCTGAGCCTAAGCCTGAAGCTTAATTATTTGTAATTGCATTTCCATTTATAGAAGCCAAGACACTTTTTCCCGCATATCCCGGTAAAGGGAACCTAGTGTGAAGACCCTCCGTTTCGCATGTATTGCCTAACATTCGAAACAAAGCGTGTTGAGTGGCTGAACTCGTTGTCGCGTTTCATTTTGTGACTAGAGCTAAGAACTGAATGCCGCCGAGTTGGAACCCACATCCTCTATCAAAATAGTTTCTTTATTCAACAAACCTGTTTAAATCGCCAAATATTAACAAAACATTTAATTCAAGCCGTTATTTGTTGCTTCATTCCCACTTCTAGGCATTAGGTTCGAATCAATACGTCCGTGAACTGGTCGTTTACGACGTCGTAAATCTATATGAATATAAATTTGATTTTTAATAAGCAGCCATTTTACGGCAAATTGTTTATGAGTTATGGGCGTAAGAATGTTCTGTCATTGTTTGTTTGTATGGAAATGTGGGCGTGGCTGAGCTACACTTGTCCATCATTTTACAACTTTCAATATTATTAATGTTATTTTTTAAATTATCTTCGGAGGTAGTAAAAATATACAATATCTAATCTTTTTTTATGCACTCAACTCCTTCCTGCTTGTGAGTTATACAGAAAGAAATAATAGGGTAAATATTTACCGCTTATATATGAATGTTTTTTGTCTTACGAACAATTATTGGAATTAGAAGAAGCAGTGACAGAAATTAAATACGATGTATTAGGATTATCTGAAACAAGTACACGGTGCGAAGACGACATTAACCGCTGGCTTCAATTGGAAGCAAACAGCTCTGGACAGACAAAATTGGCTAAATTTGGAGGAGGCCTATACCCAGTCTGGGGACCTTGCCTGATATTATATTAAAAAACTAATAATTAGTCGATGAGTAATTTAGAAAACTTATAATAAATATACAAAATAACTTATTATCTAATAAGAGTTAATTAAACAAAAAAATATTAAAAAAAAAAACAAAAATTGTGAAAAAATACCTTAAATAATTTTTAGTAACAACGTTTATTATTAAAAAAAAGATGTAGCATACAATTAGTATTAATAACTAGCAAGAGATAAGAGCATTTAGAATAAGTAAATATGTAAATAATTATTATAAATAAGCATTAAGTTTGTAACTGGGGCAATGGTCAATAAAAGGCTTTTTTATTTATTATTTATATGAATGTTGAGTGGGAGGTCGTAGAACATAACGCTTCACTATTTCTTAACTCTTATCAAACCAGAAACAATCACGAATGTATACAAAATTTAACGTAGTTTGATTTGAACCCGCTCCTCTTGGATACCGTCCAAGCGCTATGACCACTAAGCCATACGTTCTTATCATGAACATGAAAATCAGATTATTATATAATATATGCATTTTATTATAAATGTTTATAGGCCATTGTGGCACATTGGTCTTAATGTAAATAAGATGGTTTGTATAATTTTAAAATGTATGGTATAATTTTGAAATTGTATAAAAATTTTGACGTTATGGTATTAGAGAGAGATAATATATGAGGAAAAAAATATATCATGAAGCTTTCGTCACGCATCGCATTAGTCGCACACACTTCCAATTCCATCAAAACGTCATTCAACAACAACAAGTCTAACAGTCTAACATAATATAATAAAAATAAATGACATTCCACATAAGAAACGAACAAGTGACAGATCAATTGAAACCGATCGCCCCACAAATTGGCGCTGACTTATAATTTATAATGAAATTACTTAGATATTGGATATATCGGAATAACGGAGGGAAGGAGAGAGGGTATCGCAAAGTGATCCATCTCGATGCCATCGGAACTAATGGGCAGTTCGGAACACTTGTCATTTATCAGTAGTTCTGACACACGATTTGTTTGCACTCCGCTATCAACAGAATGTGGAGCAAAGACGTGCTTAAGTGATGCTATCGGATGTTTCCTATTGATCTCTTATGTCGCATTGGGGTATCAATTATTTATTCAATATGCATTTGTAAATCAATTTATAAACCTACATTTCTTTCAGGATTTACAAAGGAAACCTAGTGTGGAGAGTTTGTTTGAGGTCTCACGTTTGTGCCCCGGCGGCAGTCGTGCCGCACTATAAATACGAAAGAGACGCGTGGAGAGCGGAAGTGTCTTAATACTCGTTTCCCAGAATCTCTCCCTTTGCATATCAGAAATATGTGTTCTTAACATTTTATAACATCTTAAATGTCCAATCTTACGAGCTATCAGAATCCAATGACAAAAATTGTCCTATTTGACTTCACGAACTTTTGTAGTCGCGATGACATCTACTCAGTGAGGAGTCACTCGCTCAGATGACGACTGTTGATTAAAATTTATATCCACTAGAGTTCTAGTCATGATGTTTGCGGTCGTAAATGTATCATTGTGTTAATTTGCTACTTTTATTGTATTGTTGTTGGTTTGTGTCGAAGTGTGATCTAATTCGTCATTCGATTTAATTTAGGTTACATATTATGTGAGGCTGTAAGGCTTCATTAGAGAGAATTCACAGTAAAAATAAAAAAATCTGATGATCAGAAACTTTTATATTTAGTCCTCAAACAGGTTCGTAACAGTTATTCGTAAAATAATTAGGATCCATCACCCTTCTTGCCCTAATTCTTTTCTCCCTTTCTTGTCACTAGACTCTCATTGCTTATCCGTCATGATGTTAATCAATATTATACAAGCATGTAAATTTCTACTCCACAGAAAGTAGTAAAAAACAATCTAGATAACTTTGCCTTACAAAACGCTATAGTTCCTATATTGTTACATAAAACTTATAAAAAGTACACCGGAGGACTGTGCGAAAATATGGCATATTTTTAGAAAATATTAATTGCTTGGCATATGATTATAAAATAAGATAACAATGTATTACCAGGCCAACCAAGACGGTTGCTATTAGCAATAACAAATAATATTTCAATATGACTAACCTTTCCCAATCGAAGCTAAATGTTCGATTATTTTAGCTGAAACTTATAAATTTATTATAAGCGTTTATCACAAACCATAAATCAAAAGTTAAGTGAAATTAAAGAGCTGTGTTTACTTTTGAATGGAATTGTAAAATAATAATTTGCGTAGTTTAAATTATTCACGTGTAAATTTTATGTATTAATTTATATGTAGTAAAAAAAGATTTATTCTATGCTTTTTATATTGGCTAAACCTTATAACAAATTAAGGAACTTTTCACTCCCAAATATTTCTAACAATATTCCATTTTTCATTCCTGCAATCTATATAAATATATGTATGAAACTTTTCCATTACTAAGTGACTGACAGATAACGTGGTATACCAAACTGCTGAATTTAGAAAGTTGAAATTTGGTATGTAACGAAATTTTAAAAGGTATTAAGAGAAGTTTTCCCGAAATTCCTACGGGAACCGGAAATAAATTAATAATTTTTCAATTTAACTTCTGAATGTCCAAGCAAACAAATATACAGACTAAGACTAGAGCTATGAAATGAAACAATATATATAAAACAATTTGTTAACTAAACTGTGCAAGTACCGTATAACAGTCCAAGTTAATTACGAGCACAGCGCCGTATTTGTCAAATGACAAAACTCTTGTTCTCGTTGAACTGGAAACCAACACGGCGCGGGCATTAAGATAAAACCAGGATTTATTAATCAGGATGCGATAGACACATCAGAAACGAAACCAAACGGTTTCTGGAAGTGATTGTACTAACTACTTTTGCTTAAAACCTATTTGCTTTTATGTAAGCTGATATTATTAACGTATTTGATTTTGTTGTGCAACTTTCTGTGAGTCATTTTTTGGGCTTAATATATATTAGTAAAATTCTTGAAAATGGGAGGAGGTGTCTAATTGTAAATGCTGTGGTTGTGGGTTTGATCTCCATCTGGAATAATAAATTATTTCAACGAGACAAAAACATGTTATCTTTAACTGAACCTTCGCGGAGTAAAACACTGAAATTTAGCATATAGATTCTTTGGGTAATACAGAAAAGCATTTAGAGTAAAATCCCCGAAATTTCTACAAAAACTTTACGTTTTCTAGCCAACGCGAACAATATTGCGGGCTTTGTATCCATTATGTAATCCATTTGTATACATTCAATCACAATTACAATATCTAAATACACTTATATAAATGTAATGGTGGTTAAGTGGTATCCTTGTAACAACAAATCGCATCGTCCCAGGGGCTCATCCAGACAAGGCCGGGGTCTGGATCAATCGTGACTGATTGCAGTAATTGACGCTTCTCTCACAGCCCACTAACGAGATAAATTTGTATTGTATTTTTACACTACTTATCTGTAATACTTTTGTTTTTCTTTATATGGAGTTGCTTAGGAAGTTGGAAGGTGCATTAACTTTTTTTGCTTGTTTGTAATTAAAATAAGTGACTTTTTACGTCTTCACGCTTTTTATTACTTAAATAGCAAGCATAGGAAACTTTATGTTAAGACACTCCATTTTCCACGCACCGCCTAATCGTGACATTGCGTGTTGGGTGGCAAAACTCAGGGTTCGGAATAGTACCTACAACCGACCTGTTCTCCTTGCATACGATGTAGAACTTTTATGAATGACCAAGATAAATACTTAATTAATTGTAACGTTTTTGGAATTGTAACTTATTTTTTGTTATAAGCTTATAATATCAAATTAATTTGAAAAAGCTATTAAAAGATTAATCAAAACATTTGGATTTTATCATTTGTGTGAAACAACAATTAAAGAAAACTATTACTTAATTGTATATCATTTGAAAATGTTAATATTTTAACATATTATTGATATTACTTTTAACATACATATAAATGTTCTGAACTTAGTCAGTCAGCATTTAGATCGATTTTAGATCTCAGTGTGGGGTCCGACACGAAGTGTCGTAAATCTCCAACTGACAGTTCGCGCGGACTCTTAAACTGCTAATCAGAAGATTAATAGTTTAGAAATCTAGGCGTTTCCAGAAATCTGTGATCTTTTCTCGTCATCATCGCGGATGCTGTGTGGTCGGCAGATCCGCCCACTGTCCGAGTGATATATAGACGCTGAGATATCTAATTAGCTGTTACTATTCTCTCATTAGCAATGGCTATAACTGATTGTGAACATGATAATGCTTTAGCGTTGCAAGTCGTAATGTAAATGCTGGGTTTTGGATTCTATGTTTATAGAGGTTTTGTGTGGATTTATTTTATTTGATTGTTGTGGTTTTTTATTTTTTTTTTCTTCTATAAAATTATTTTTCATCATAATAATCATTACCTAGTGGCATATTTTGCGGTGCGTGGGACGGACGTGGAATATTACCTTTTATATAAGAACTAGAGGGCGCGCGCGGCTTCGCCCGCTTATTAGGAGTGAAATCTAAAAAAACCACCAAACACGTGTTCAATAAAATATTTTTAACAGTCTGAATTTAAATTTTTATAAAAATCGGTGGCGATTTAAAGATTTTTCCATATGAACTTTCAACCCCTTATTTGAACCCTTAGGGGGTGAATTCTTAAAAACCATGAAACACGTATTCAATGAAATATTTTTAAGAGTCTGGATTTAAAATTTTATAAGAATCGGTGCCAATTAAAAAAAAAATCCATATAAACTTTCAACCCCTATTTCATCCCTTTAGGGTTCAAATTTTTCAAAATCCCTTCTTAGTAGATGTCCAGAATATGAAAATAAACATCTGCCCAAATTTCACGTTTCTACCATCAGCGGTTACGGCTCTGCGTGCGTCTTACCTCAGTCAGTCAGCACAAGTCCTTTTATATATATAGATAAACAACTTAATGCGTTTTCCTCTTCTTTAATATCAGAGGGTTACATCTATCTTAAAAATATTTTTTTGTTTTACTATTCGTGTATCTTATAATACTCGAAAAAGTTATTGTACTTTTTAGTAAAAGTTATATTTTTCATATAATTTTTCACGCGTATGTTGTAAAAATGACAAATGACTTCCGTCACTTACTTCAGTGCAAGTATCATTTGTTCGAGGACGCCCCTCCCGTGTTGTTCCCGTGTTGCTGTTGATGCATGACTTTGTTTATGTTTCCTGAATAGACCTTTTACTTCAAATGGAGTAAAGGGAAGAAAAATTGTATTGTCTCTGAAAAGTTAAGCCGTGGCTTGTTTGTTTGTTTTTCTTTTAATTTGGCTTCACGTTTTATCCCGCACATAGGGTTAGCAGAGGGACCTGGGAACCTAGAGTTACGACACTCTGTTCCTATTAAGATTCTTCTGTTCCGCACGTTCCGCTGAAGTCTCATGTGCTCAGTGGTGGAACTCAACGCCGCGCTTCGCCAAAGTACAAAGTATTATTATATTTATGTTTTAGTTTATAAATGCATATGTAAGGAAGTATGTTTAAAATCTCCTTAATTGAATCCTAATTCCACATCCAGTATGATTGTTAATGCAGATTATGGGTTCGATCCTCACTCGAGTTTTGTTATTTTTTCGCTCTGATGTCGAGGCAAAGCGCAGCGTTGAGTTCCGTCGGTCAACTCGCAATGCCTCCAGAATTCAGCAGAAAGTGAGACTACACTTTCTGCTGAATACTTACTAGGTTCCCTCTGCCTACCCTGCCGTGAGCGGGATACAGCGTAAAGCTGATTTTTATGATTATTATTACATTTTTCTTTTTATGAATATTTTCCTACGGTTATTTACGTTTACTCATTATTTTTTGTTCTTTTTAATTAAATAAATATTTTTTCTAAAATAAACAAATATTACCTGTTTTAAATGAAACTATTTTAACCGGATTAATCGCGTATATTTGGTACTTTTATACATTTTTGGAAACCCGACGTTTCGAACACTTTGCAGTAGTCCGTGGTCACGGGTAGACTGAGGTGGCATTCGT
>DWQW01001663.1:0-31785 GCA_018249695.1 Heliconius erato demophoon
GCTTATTGCATCATCAGAATGCGAGTTGCAGGCATTGGTCACCACTCTGAAAGAAGGGTGTGAATATAATGGTCTAAGCCTCAATGTGAATAAGACAAAGGTTCTGATTTTTGAAAGAGATGAAGAATTAATTAATCGAACCTTGATGTTTTTGGTTATGCGGCGATCTTTCTATATTTTCTTAAGTATTTCAACAGCAAAACGCACAATGGCACACTTTCAACTTACAACTACCGGTATTTGTGATTGTGGAGCCTAGGTAGGTATAACTCTGGACAACTTCGCATTTTGATATCTCCCTTAATTCCGGGCAGTTGTTAGTGTTACGATCTACATCTCTCAATCATTAGGTGCTACTTTCAAGGAACATTAGGAATTGCTCTATGTGTATTTGTGATGTCGCAAGGAGAGTAGTATCGTCGTCATATCTCAAATTTGAGATCACACGACCACCAATAGGAACTCCTTTATTCATTCCTCATAATAGTCACCTCTAATTAGATAATTGATTCACTACTTCAACTCATCGCACGCTCGTCTGTTTAAATTATAGTCGCACACATGTCAAATCTCTTAACGCTAATAAATTAATTTCTCAAATCAAAAAATAATACATATTTCACCCACTCGATGTGGGCCGGTGCGGGTTGTTACTTGCTAGTAATCAATATAGCCTATGTCAATGTAGCATTTTAATGGTAAAAGAATTTTAGTCCAATAGTTTTTGATTTTATTCGTTACAAACCTTTTATTTTATAATATTAGAATAGAATTAGATTAATGATAGAAAAACTAGATAATCCTAAAATATCGCCAAGACAAACTTTCTTATTTATTTTGAACGCTTCACGCTGTATCCAAGACAAAGCAGGGTAGGCAGAGAGAACCTGGGAACCTAGTGTTAACCTCTATTAAGACACTTCCGTTCCCCACTTTGCCTTTTTCGTTGAATAGCGGAACTCAATGCTGCGCTTGTTTCGCTACCAGAACGAGGAAATAAAAACAAATATTTCATTAGAAGTGATAGGAATATTATGATTAATGTATATTGTACCTACATTACTTTTTTAAAAAACGTATAAAATTTTGTCTCTTCTTGAGCCGTTTATGAAAGGCGCAGATTCAAATACCGCTATAATATGTTGTATTTTAATGTCCTCAGTGGAATAACACTTTTTAATGTAAAAATAAATATTAATGTATAATTTGAGGTTTAGTGGCACAGGAACACAAATATCATTGTAAACGGGACTAGTTGTGGGTTCGATTGAAATCAAATTTATATTTCCATTTCTTCGCTCTAGTGTCGAGGCAAAGATTGGCGTTGAGTTCCGCCACTTAACATGCAATGTCTCCAAAATTCGGCGGAAAGTGGGAAACGGAGTGTCTTAACAGTAGGTTCTTTCTGCCCACGCTGCCATGGAAGATGTATTATTTATTTTTTAAAATTATGTCCAGTGTGAAATTATGAGACTAAGAAACTAAACTAGTTTAACTTCACACTGTATCCCTAGCGGGGTTGTCAGAGAGAACGGAGCGATAAACGCTACGGTCTCCGAATAACTCTTTCACCTCGTCCGCCGTCACCGCCCTGTTCAGACATGCTCTTCGGAGGATCCTCATGCTTTTCACGTAACTTTTCCAGTATCTTTGATGCTGTGTTTTCGGAGGTCAGCTGAGGTCTCCCTCCCTCTACCTCTCTCACCGCTCGCTTTTCCGTCATAAATCTTTTTTGCCATTCTTTCATCGCTTATTCGGTCGAAGTGCCCAAACCAGCTGAGCACGTTCTTCTTCATTCTCACCGTGACATCTTCGCTAGTACCTGCCATTATGTGTATCTCTTCATTGCGGATTCGATCTACTAAGCTGACTGCATAACTTACGAAGAGATCACATCTACATAGCATTCAACTTTCTTTTATTACTCTTTCGTAATACCCACGTTTCGCTGCCGTATAACAGCGTCGTTACCAACACTGCATTGTGTACAGCCAACCGCGCAGCTGTGTATTAATAGATATCTTCCTCCGTCTTGAGATAATAGTATGTTTGGTTAAGTAGAGAGAAGAGCTCGGATAGTGGAGGTGAGCCAATACGCATTTAAAGGAGCTCCTTAAACCTACACTGGTGTCGCAAGTCCCAGGTACTGTTCTAAGCTTATCACCCTGCCACGCGATGGCCACCCGCATGGTGTTTCCATAGAATAAGTAAATCCATAAAAAACTTTTCATAAATAATGTTTTCATCAAGACCCAACTAGTTAAACATGCTTAATAAATCTATTTATAAGTTTAAAACATAAGGTAATACTTCAATGCTAAAACCTTGACTTTCTCTTTAATATTACATTTCTGGCTGTGTTTCTGTAATTATGTCTAATTATATCTGCAATTATTGTAAAAAGCATAATTTTGTTTGTATATCTTAAAAAAAGTAAGTTGTAATTTTTTTAAACCCAATTTGTTGTATCCTGTATAAAGGTACCTATGGTTGAACCACACCATTCCCCACTTACCGCCGAATTTTCAAGACATTGCGTATTGAGTGACTGAACTCAACTACGTGATTTGTCTTGTTATCACAGCAGTGAAATGAAAATATGAAAAAAAAATCCCCGAATGGAAATCAAACCCATCTCATTTGCAGTAACATGCTGTAACACTGCGCCACAACGGACTCATTTCTCTACTATGTATGTGTTTTTGCAACAGAACTTTGAACGTGAGTTTGTATACTTATCAAGGACCGATGACAATGCAATAATATGAAAACAAAACCGAGCAAGTGTTAGTCTGCCTCGCCCACTACCGAGGGTTCCGTACCAATTTCCGGATTGTTGGTCAACTGTAATTACAACTTATCTATACATAATAATACTCATCGCTGTCTGTACATGGAAGATATATGTGAGAAAATCTACAATTTGGACATTTATTAGTGTAATAGCCGCCAACGAAAGCAATTAAGAAATCGTTGGCGGTAGTTTGATATAATAATTATGTCAACTGACAGACGAATGCCACCTCAGTACCCGTGACCACGGACTACTGCAAAGTGTTCGAATCGTCGGGTTTCCAAAAATGTATAAAATTACAAAATATACGCGATTAATCCGGTTAAAATAACAAATTTTGATTCAATAGACTTAAATTACTCAATAAGACGGTCGTGGCGCACTTTAACCACGATAGTTGTGGGTTCAGTTCCCACTCGGGGAAATGAATTATAATTTATTAATATTTTGAGGCCAGTCGGAGCGCAGATGCACAAAGTGTGACTGTACACTCAAGGAAATGAAATATTTATTGAAATTTATCATTTTCTTTGCTCTGGTGTTGAAGCAAAGCGCGGCGTTGAGTTCCGCCACTCAACACACAATGCTTCTAAAATTCGGCGGAAAGTGGGGAAAAGAGTGTCTAAATATTAGGTTCCCTTTACCTACCCTGCTGTTTGCCGTCTACAGCGCGAAGCTGATTTGATTTTGATTTAATATTTTCCTTTATTTGCTTTGGTATTATTAGCATAAAGCAGAGTGGTGTTGAGGTCCGCCACCCGAAAATTGCACGGAAAGTCAGGAAAGCAGTGTCTTAACACTAGATTCCTTCTGCATCCTCTGCTATATGCGGGATATTAGATATAGCATAAAGCTGAAAAAAAAACTTTAATTATTATTTACCTATATCTTTATATCTATACATATATATAAAATAAAGTGTCTGTCTGTGATATCAACATAACTGTGTTTTTTCATGTGCATATACCAAAACACAATTAAACAATTTTAACATTTTTGTTTGACTGTCTCTGTTTATCCAAGCTAACCTCTGGACCAGCTAAACCGATCTTTATAGCATTAACCCTAAAACATGAAGGGAGTTGTGTGGACATAAAGGATTTTTGTAAAATAAAAAAGTTATATCAATTTAAATTATGTTATTTAAATTGATATAACTTTTTTATGAAACTTAATTATGAAGCTATAGAGGGATTTTTTGTAAAGTCTATAAGCTTAAATCTATAAAATTTAATCCTATTCAAATTTATTAAAATTATAAGCATACATATAAAAATATAACTTAAATCTTTGTAAATGCAACTAAAGTATAACATAAATAAAGTCTATGTACAAAAGTATTTTTTTAGGGTTAGCAGAAGGAACCTAGTGTAGAGACATTCTATTCTCCTTTTTCAGCATGATAAAAAAAACTGGCACAGGGGCACAAGTGTGTGACTGTAAACATGACTGATTGTGGATTCCATCCTCACTCAAGGAAATTATATATTTATTTAAATTTATATTTTCACCTCTTTGCTCTGTATTGGACAAAACATTTTTTACTCCATAAATGATGGTATCATACAATATAATTTTATAAATCATACAATTTTTATGTATTTATTTTTATATTTTTTAGTGCATATATTTTTATCAGTTAAATATGAAATATATTTGTCATACTAATCATTTAAGTTCAGTGAAGCAGTAGTTGCGCAGCATCACATCATCTGACAAAAAATTACACTTCCCAGTTGGGGTAATAAATTAGTACTAGTAACTCAACACTAGGTTTTCTCTGTCTACCTTCATGCTATAAAACAAATCCAGTGTTTATTTATTACCACTTTATACAAAAAATCATAAATCTATTTATCTATATATATAAAAGGACTTGTGCTGACTGACTGAGGTAAGACGCACGCAGAGCCGTAACCGCTGATGGTAGAAACGTGAAATTTGGGCAGATGTTTATTTTCATAATCTGGACATCCACTAAGAAAGGATTTTGAAAAATTTGAACCCTGAAGTGATGAAATAGAGGTTGAAAGTTTGTATGGATTTTTTTTTAAATCGGCACCGATTTTTATAAAATTTGAAATTTAGACTCTTAAAAACATTTCATTGAACACGTGTTTCATGGTTTTTTAGAATTCACTCCCTAAGGGTGCAAATAAAGGGTTGAAAGTTTGTATGGAAAAATCTTTAAATCACCACCGACTTCTATAAAAAAATAATTCAGACTGTTAAAAATATTTTATTGAACACGTGTTTCGTGGTTTTTTAAGAATTCACCCCTAAGTGTCCAAATAAGCGGGCGAAGCCGCGAGCGCCCACTAGTCTTATATAATTTGATAATGATATCATTCATTAAAATTAAATTAAATCAGCTTCACACTGTATCCTACACACAGCAGTGTAGGCAGAGGGAATCTAATCTTAAGACACTCCGTTCCCCACTTTCTGCCAAATTCTGGAGGCATTGCGTGTTGAGTGACAGAACTCAACACCGCGATCTCAATCAGATATCTTTCAAAGATTCTTTTATTTAAGTAATAAACTAGCAAAAAAAATAAAACTTCTAATACAGGAATAATATGTTGTCCATGATGCAATTTTATATTTTACAAATTATGATTTATAGTTAGAGAAAAAAATATATTATTTTTTAATATCAGTCATAAGATTTTTTTATATGATAAGAAAATTACTTTTAAATTTTTCATTTTTTTTCTTATTAAACAACTATATAAAAATAACTAAATACTGTAGAAATAATAAGTAATTTTTTATTACATTTTATTTTTATTAAGTAAAGTATTAAATCAATAAAAAATATACTTTATTTTTGTAAAATTTTAAAGATACAATTATATTAAATGTATAAAACTTATGCCTTAGTGGACAGAACACTTACATGGTTTTCAAAGGGCAGATTTGAGTTCTACTAAGTTGATTTTTTAATACATTTTCCAAACTATTTTTTAATACTTAGTGGTATAACACTATATAAAAGTTAAAATTCAAAAGACCTTAACCACCAGAACTTCATATGCAAAAACATCACCTTCATCATCATTTGATAACAGAATTACCTTTTCACATTTATAACATCATGTTAATCTGTAAATTTACATTGATAGTGTTATCTACATTCACAATTATTACTTTTAGAATACCTGTACTTGGACACTTAGTGTATTTTAATGAAAAACGAAACAAGCACCGAATGGTTTACTAAGATTCTTTTCTGTTCTCTTCTTTCATTATTAGTTGCTATAATAAGATTTAAAATAGACAGGTGAATGTCACTGACCTGAGGTAAGTTGGCCGCGATCTGCCGATGTAACGAGTCCCGCTCTTTCTCCACGTCCTTCAGCCGGAGCTCCGTGTCTCCGAGACGCTCCTGCGTCTCCCGCAGGCTTTCCACCAGTTTGTCCCTCTCATCTAACATAGATACCATGAGTTGCTCGAAATTAGCGTCCTCGCCGGAGAACTGAGAACTCCGCTGGCTGATACTGTCTTCCGATATGGTGGGCATCACGTCGCACATCATATTCCACATTTTAATTTACCATCAAACCAGAATATTTATCGTACACGATAGCTACACTGAACAACACAATTATTTCAATCACCGTTTTACATATGTTTCGGCACAAACGTTACCTAAATCTAGCGCACTGAACGCAAGGGCGTCGTTTTACATTGTCGTTGAATTCGTATAAGATGCTAGTCAAGTATTCGGGAGACATTATAGTTCGATATTTAGTAAGACACACCTAAAAGTAACATTACTCTCACAATTCCATACTAACTCGGCACAAGCGGCATGTCTGCCATCTTGGAACGGAACGTCACTCATACTACCAAAGATTATATCGTGTGTAGGATATAGTAGAGACAGATGTGCCACAATACGTAACATATTATTTGCACTTATTTTGATATACGCGTCAGGAAATAAGTGAAATTGGATGTATTATGTATTATTTAAATACTGATTTTGATTGGTAGAAATTGTCGATGTTAAGTACATGGACTTTGCAATTGAAAATTGTTAAACAGTACTTTGCTCTGCATTCTACTCTTTGTAATTACTACATTTTACTACATTCGATATAATACTACAATGGAAGATTTCTAAAACCAATACAAATTAATTATCACTATTGAATTATTTTTAAATTAAGTTCTTATTTAAAAGATGTAACTTTATATTTTTACTTTATATTTTGTATTTTAATTTAATTATTTAATTTCTTACTACTTTGCTTTTATTTAAAAATATACCTTTTTCTTGAAGTACAATTTTACCATTTAAAATTATTATAATTATTTAGAATATTGAAATATTTTCAATATTCTATATAATTTGAAATATTTGAGTAAGACCTAAATACTCTTATTTAATTTAGAGAAGCACAAAATCAATCACGTTTCGATAATTATAATATAAATATTCTTTTAATAATTGTATATACATAATGCTTAAAGCATCTTGTCTGTTTTTAATAGTAAATCTTTGACACTATTTCTACGAATCTACGCTAGAGGTCATTACTAATAATTATGAATGAAATCCTTTTGTATTGTTTTTTCTGTTAAACTTGCATATAAAGAATACTATAATTTTAAGACAGTTATTAGAAAACGTAAATGAAACGGTATTTTCTCACGGATATATCAAAATTAAGGACAATATTAAGATTTACTTTGAATAAAAAAATATATTTTTGCTATTGGCAGCATTAAAATAAAACTCATAGAGTTTTCGAAAAATTAAAATTGATTATATTTCTTTTTGATTAAGTTATCAGATGTAATTTTTATTTATAAGTAAGAACAAGGATATTTAACAATTTTAAATAATATTTAATTTGTTTATAATTACCGTACTGTAGTTAAAATATGTACATTGGGTTTTATTTAATTATCTGTTATTTAAATGTCAATAAATTATATTATAATTTTATTTTGAACGTCTGTGGAACTTAAAAATCGTGGTTTGTAATCTTGTTCTTTTCCGCCAACTTTTCACAATATATATATTTTTAAGTAAGTTACGTGAAATTGATTACTAATAGTATTCCAAAAATAATATATCAATGGTTCATTGTACGTGATATAATTAGTTTGAATGCGGTTCCCTGCTCAACGGTTTGTTTTGTTTGCTGTTAGCAAAGTTGTTAGATGCCGAAGAAAAAAGGTCAAAAAAAGGCAAATAATGCAGGTAAAATTTCATTATATTGTAATAATAATACTTTTTATTCAAAAAAGTATGCTCTTAATCTTTTAATAAGCATAATGTATCCATTTGATAAATTTATATATTATCATGTCACATATCTTATTGGAATAAAAATTTCAGATTTCACGTTAAATGACTGCGCAAATGCGCTTAAACCTGTTGGAAGGGTTAAGAAGTCAGTTACTTCTGAACCTGTTCCAGAGAAGTCTTGGGAAGATTTAGAAGACGATGACTGTGATATCATTGAAGAAACAAACCCTGATGGCAGTAAGAACTTTGTGTATAAGAAAAAAAAATCTAAAAGTGAATCGGATAAAATAGAAGAATGTACTGGCATTATATATCCTGAAATAGTATGGTATCTTATATCCCCATATATTAAACCTGAAGAAATCGGCACGTTTGCTAGAATTAATAAAGCTACTTATTCTATTACTTTAAGGGAATCCTTTTGGAGAGCTTTATACAAGAGATATTGTCAAAACAACCCAAGACTACCAGATAAATTGAAAATTGAAAATAATTATAAATTATATGGCTTAAAACAAAGGGTTATAAGAGCTTTATATCATACTTATGATGTATTTATAAAAAAAATTGTCCAGCAAGCGTCTCAAGAGAGCAGACCTCATAACTTGGTTAAAAGGAGGTGTGTTAATGTATGGTATTGCAAGGGTGCTACATATTGGTTTGTTTATTTTAAATTGAAGAAATCAAATATTGAAACAAGGGTAAAGACATTAAATTTTATTGAAGAACTAGCAAGGATTGATGCTAATCCGGAGGAGGATTCACAAATATTACAGGTTTGTGTGATGTAACATATAATTGTGCATTTTTTCTATTTTTATATGTGTATATGCTTTCATATGTTTTTGACTAGCCACATGTATAATGTTATAGTAATAACAGTGACAAATATACACTAAGAATAAGAAATAAAAACCCCTTAAAAAATCAATATTATTTTTTATGTCTGAGTATATATGTTTATAATAAATTTCTGCAATCTATTTAAAGTTTGCCACTGCAAAAAGTTATTGTAAAAACAATACTAACAAGTAATGCTTATTATACTCATATTAAAGAATAGAAACAAATGCAATTAATAAATGGTAATGTTATATTGACAGCAGGAACTGTTTAGTTTCTTGATGGTCCTTTATGTAGAACTGATACTGGCTCAGAAGCTAGTGCTAGCTGTATGTTTCATTTAACAATTCAAAACTGTTTGCAAAAGTCTATTTGAATACTTTTTTTTGAATTTAATAAATTGATTGAAAATCTTGCAATATAATTTAAATAACTTTGATAGTTTCAAAAAATCACTTTCAGGTCTGGCGAAATCTCTTTTGTTTTAATTGTATTGTTTTAATTGTATTGCATTTAAAATGGTGATGACAAAAATATTCTGTATATTATATTTTTAATAGCTTTGTTTTATTTTTATAGAAATGGGATTGAAATTTTAAAAATAAAAAAAATATATAATTTAACTGTAACAGTGCTATTAAGATAATTGTTTTGTTATTTAATTTTTGGCCTTCATGGTGTACTGGTGGAGCTCAACTTACTTTATTAATGTTGAAATTAAGAAGGTCAATAGAGATTGGTCAATTAACTATACAAAAATCTAAGTTAAGAAAGATTTAACAAACAAGACTTACAACAAAATATTTATACAATTAAATTTAATTTTATAAATAATTTTAATAAAATTAATATTAAAAATAATATTAAGTATTATTTTTTTTATTCCAGATCACCTGTCAAAATTTCTACGAAGTTCCACCATTAATGGGAATGACATTATCATCAGTCAGTGTTGTCTTATCACAAGGATTTAGACATCACAGACTACATTTAGGTTTTAACTCAGGCCACTATAATATATCTAGGAACATCTTTCCAGAATGTTCTGTAGTAATAGATACAGTTGTAAATATAATAGTTTTCGACTGGTGGCACCCAAAGTATCCATATTTTGATAGTAAACTGCCGTCTTGTTTAGTAGATGAAGAAGCTTTGCCTGTGTTGAAAAAAGATTTTTTTTACGATATGTAATTGTGTTTTTATAATAAAATATTATATATTGTTACTAGTCGTTTCGTTTTACATTTTATTGCATAATATTATTTCACATTGTATCCTAGGATATAGCAGGATAGAGGAACCTATCACGTAAGAGCCAATAGAAGCCAGACCTTCGTTATTTTATAAAGCCTAAAAGTTTCTGTGCATACATCTAACAATGGTTAGTACTATCAGGGAATATCTAGACACGGTATGGTTTTAATCCCCTACCAGACACTTCTAAATTACACGCGACTACGAATCCTAATATATTAAAATGTAAAAAATATTATTTGCTCCTAATATGCTCGTAGGCGCTTATAGGATAGGGTAAAAATTTAGCTTTTTATAAATTAAAAACAAATTAGGTACTATTTTTCGCATCTTAGATACCCAAAAACTAGGTAGGTACTAACCGCCGTGCATTGTTTTATTAGAGCAAGGAAATAAAAAAAAATCCCTCAGTGGAAATCGAACCCACAACTAATACGCTTAAAGCTCAACATTTTTCTACTCTGCCACGATGTCTTCGATACGTAGTTATTTATTTTTGTTGTACAAATAAAATGTTGTTCTCGAATAAACTTGACCTTTTAAACTATTGTTGTTTTATGATAAAATCATATTCATTGACCGTCCGTAGACCGTTTGGGTCGATTATGTAATTGTTATTAACATACAGCAAAGTGTCTCAGAGCTGAGCGCTTGTGAACAGAATAATGTCTGTCCGTGTTTTATTTATTTTTATATTTGTTACAGTGAGTGTTTATCATATTTATTTTGTATGTTCTTAAATTTGTTTTTATCATTAATGTTGAAAGTTAGGTTTGTAAAGATTTCGTTGTTATACTTAAGTCGAGCGTTTAAAATATATTAATATCTAAAGCCTCTATTTATAAGTCTGAGATTGATTTTGAGATGCTTAAAAGGAAAATATAAGAAGTCTTTAAAATAGATTTTATTTTTGCAGGCATGTCAAGCGAATATTCAGGTTTCACCGCCAGTCAGATGTGGATATTTACCTCGAGCTGTGAGTAATTTATTGCGTTGCATTTTTATTGATGTCATGAATATATAAAAATATTACAGGTAGTGGATTCGGTCCCCAATCGAGGAAAGATATATTAATTTAAATTTTAATTTTGAGGCCGGTCGTGGCGCAGCGGCACGAGGTGTGACTGCAAAACCGACTGGTTGTGGGTTCGATCCCCACTCGAGGAGATGAAATTTACTTAAATTTATATTTCCATTTCTTCGCTCTGGTGTCGAGGTTAAGCGCGGCGTTGAGTTCTGCCACTCAATACGCAATGCCTCCAGAATTCGGCAGAAAGTGGGGAACGGAGTGTCTTAACACTAGGTTCCCTCTGCCTACCCTGCTGTGTGCGGGATACAGCGTGAAGCTAATTTAATTTTTTTTTTTTTTTTTTTTTAATTTTTATTTCTTCGGTCTGGTATCGAGTCAAAGCGATGCGTTCAGTTCCGTCACACTACACGCAATGTCTCTAGAATTCAGCGGAAAGTGGGAAACGGAGTGTCTTAACACAAAGTTTCCTCTGCCTACCCTGCTGTGTGCGGGATACAGCGTGAAGCTGATTTGATTTTATTTAATTTATTAAAAATATTGAAGCTGGTCTCTACAATGATATAACAAATATATGTATGTAACTAAAGTACCATCTTGTAAAATTGTCATTATATTTGTCGTTTATTTGAAGCTCACGCAGGAGAAGTGATGTGATGGGCACAAGTACCAATCATGTCACCACGTTACAATTTATATATAGTCTTTACTTATCCAGAGGCCAGTCGCGGGAGCAGAAATATACGAGTGTAAATGCGACAGGATGTAGATTATATTCTTTCCCGAGAAAATTAAAAATGTTATATTTTCCATTTCTTGCTCTGGCAACGAGGCAAAGCGCGGCGTTGATTATCGCCACTCAATTTGGGGGAAAGTTCCCAGGTACCCTCTGCATGAGGGTCCCATAGCGTGAAGCTGAAAAAAAATTCGTTTCCCCACTTATATTACGACAAAGCAGGGTGATGAGTTTCGCAATGCTTCGAAATGGAATGTCTTCACTCAAAGTTCTGGCCATGCCTGTATATACCGCGGGAAAGCGTCAAACGGTTTCTTTAAGCGTGTATAATATTAATATTAACTATGCTTATTACTTATGTTTTATTAGTAAACTAAGACTCTATTTATTTTATGACTTCAAAGTATAATCTGTCTAAAGATATCATATTAATTTATCGTTATTTTTCCCATTTACGATACGATAACAAATTATAAGTTATTTTTTTAATAATAATTTTAGCATTAAAATAGAAAGTATTTACTTTTGGTTACTTTTATAACAATATAATTTTTTCTGTTTAAGATACATGAGTGTATTGGCTCGCCCCACATTGTGAAACCGGAAATTTCTGCTCAATGCAGTAAGAGTATAAGTGAGGTAAGATAGAGACATTGAATAGACGATAAATAGAATATTGCTAAAAGCGTAAAAAACATCTGAAAAAAAAGATAATTAATATTAAAGCCGCTAGTTCAAGTGAGGTATCAGATGAAAGTGCTTTAGCTAATCTAAGCCTGAATTTCAGAAAAAACTCGAGAACTCCAATTTTTGTACGGAACCCTCGGTGGACGAAGCCGACTCGCGCTTGTCCGGTTTTTTTTATATATAAAAATATATTAAAAATGCATATAATGTCCTAAATGATTATTAAGAAGTTCTTTTTAACTAAATTATCAATATTGTATTGTTTCAAATTGTTTACCATTTACTTTGACTAAATCAATGTTACTGCATTGCAGTCACATATTAGTAGCAGATTGGTGCCAATATACAGTTGAAACTTCAAAAAGAAAGGACTAACGTAGATCAGTTGGGAAAAATATGATGATGGTTGTGGGTTCGATTCACCGTCAAGGGGTATATTTATAATTAAACAATGTATTTCTCTAGTCCGATAAGGCAAAGTGCCAACATGGTTTCAAGCATCAATCAAATAATTACACAATTTATATTTAAAAAGTATTTATATTAATTATAAAATTGATGCCGTTGTAGCGCAGCAGCACAGCGTCTGGCTGCTGAAGCGCGACGATTATCGGTTCAGTTATTTTCATTTTTTCCCCATTGCCAATAAAAAAAATATTAGGTACCTATATAAAATCTAATTCTACTATTACAGTGTGAGCGCATGACATGCGTTTTCCAAAAATCCGGTTGGATGAACGGCAACGCAGTAGATAAGGACAAAGTCAAAGGTTACTTCGACGAATTTTCCAAAGACCATCCAAAATGGGCGCCGGCGGTGAACCACGTGAAGGCAGCTTGTTTAAATATAGACCTGCCTAGCCAAGGGGTGTATCTAAATTGTCCAGCCTACGATATTTTGACTTGTGTTTTTAGTGGTTTTATTAAGGTAATATATGTATATTCTGTAATATATATTTGTTGAGGCCGTCGTGGCGCACAGCGTCTGATTTAGCGCTTTGATTGTGGGAGCTATTACCACTCGTGGGAATCAATAATCAATCAAGGCCAGTCTTGGCTTAGGGGCACAAGCGTGCGATTGTACGTGTGTAGTTGTGAACTCGATTCCTACTTCAGTAAATAAGATATTTACTATTTTCATTTCTTCACGTTGGTAACGAGGCAAATCGCGGCGTTAAGGTCCGCCACCTAACACGCAAGACCAACGGTCTTAATCAGAACGAAGTGTCTTAACCCTAGGTTCCCAGGGTCCCTCTGCTTACCCTGCTATGTGCGGGTTACAGCGTGAAGCGTATTTACTTATTATTATTTCTTTGCTCTGGCAACAAGTTGATTTTCAATAGTTTTAACAAACGTATAAAAAATGGAACGTAGCGGGATTTGAACCCGAGCCTCTTGTGCTCTCGGTTTCCAAAGTTTAGACGGTTTTAATAATATAAACCTTGTTATATTTCTTTTCTAAGTGACTTAAAAGAATAACACTTTAAAATTGTTAAAAGTTAATTTTCGCCACTCTACAAGCAACCTCTCGAAAATTATTCAAAAAGCGAGGCATACAGCGTGAAGTTAAAATAAATAGAATACTTTATTTATTTTTTATATTAAATAAATAAATAAAATTCTTTGTTGTAGTTTGCATTAAAAGTTGGAATGTCGTAATTTTCGCAATATAAACTTCTCGATTTTCAATAAAATTTCAGCAGTTAAACCTTCTTGCATATAATTTTATATTTAAGTTCTTTTTGAATAAATGAAAATGAGAGATACGATATCTCTAAAGAATAATGTACCTGCGTTGTAAATTAAGTTTGTGAAAAGAATTAAAACAACATAAATCAGATATCTACTTAATCGAGGTGAAAACATCATATTCTTATTTCCAAAATGAGCAGAAAGTATAGAGCAGAGTGTCTAAACACTAAATTTCTTTTCTTCCAGAACGCTCAACCGGATCAGTGGTCATCATCAGAATCGTGCAGCTATCCTCGTCAGTTCGCATCTGCGTGTCCCTATTGCCCATCTGATTGCTTTGCGGCTCAAGTGCCTATAGGTTCTTGTAATGCTTGCCTTGCTTTACTTAGGTCTCCTTAGCGTTTTGAATAAAGGTTGTTTTTTTGTATTTTATACGATTTTTTTACTTTTTATCATTTATTTACCCGTTCCAGTAGAAATTTTGGGAAATCCTCTTTTAGTGTTGTTCGATTTACTATCGAGGAAACGAAATATTTAATATTTTTATTTTCTCTTTTCAAAGTGGGGAATGGAAGTGTCTTAATGGAGAATGGAGTGTTTAAACACTAGGTTACCAGGTTCCCTGTGCGTACCCTGCCATATGAGGGCTTCAGCAAAGATAAAAAAAGATATATATAAATATAAATAAAAAAAGATTTCATTAAAATACACCAGATACGACGATAAAATAAGTGTTATGAAAGAAAAGAAAAACAAAATAAAACTAAAAACGAAATGCGTGATCATCTCTTATAGGATAGGATAGGCATATAAAAAATTTTTAAAATTGTACAATTTTATTATTATATTGTTTATAAATTAATTAAAGAAAACAATATTGAATATTTTTAGGTACATTTTAAAAGTGTTATTGCAAACTTGGAAGGAAAAATTCTTTTTTTTTAGAAAACCTATAAAAGAATCCACTATGATAAAAAAAATACGCGTTCTTTGAAATATAACTGTTAAATAATATTAAAGTTAGAATAAGAATAATAATACAAAACGGATAAAAAACATACTAAACTGCATTATATGACATTCGTAAAGGATATCGAGCGCAATTATCACGAGTTCTCCTCGCCCACGACCGCGCCTGCGCGGGTTCAGCACCTGCGCGTGGCATGACATGTGTCAAACATAGTCATTCCACCCCGACTAGCTTGACGTCACCGGGCAAAAGATATTATTACCGAAAATTGTTAGAAAAACATGTAAAAAAAGGTAAGTTAGTCCAAATTTCTCTACTTTTTGCATCTCTGAATTATTTTCAACAATATTTGAATAAGAATTGTATTTTGGGACTATAAAAATGGTTATTTTTTGATATTTTTGTTAAGAAACATACTAAATTAGGTTTTATCTTACGTTTGACTTAACAGGTAGAGCCACTTGGCTGTTCGAGTAGGTTTATGATGAATCATTGATCTTAGATCTATTTTTAGAATCGTAATATCTGCCCATTATCTAACATTGCGCCTGCCTCGTGACCTTTCATCTTAATTATGATCTGTTAAGTTTAATTTCACGCCCATGTATGTATATGGTAATGGTTTCTAAAAAGTGTAAGTTTTTAAATATCAATAGATAAATATTAATAGGTTCATTTATTTATTTTTGTATGCTATAATTTTTTTTATGTAATTTTACTAGTAAAACTGAAAATAAGTGAGATTGATTTATAATATCAATATAATATGAAACTCTTTCGTTCCTAATGGACTGACAGACACCGTACAGACGAATTAATCTTAGAAAATATTTAATCTTAGAAAGTAAAAACTTGGCATGTATGTAGGTTAGGGAGTGTAGGGGAGCACTTAGAAAGGATTTCTCGAAATTCCGATGGAAACAGGGGAAAAGGATTTTTACATTTTACCTCTTAAAGTTTACGTAAACATAGCTGCTGGCGACGACTAGTACGCGTGACACAGGGTGAGGTGATGAGGTTGATTGTATATTTACACTGGACGTCTAAAAAATTGACCACCACAGTCACCATAGTGCAGTGGAAATGACAATAACTTCATCTTAGAGGAATTGTTTAAAATTTATTGAAATATAAATGTTTATCTATATAAAGAACATCTACTTATACTAAAATGACATGAAATTCACAATCTCTAAGTTCCTTTAGTTTGGTTTCCAAAATGTAGAGAAATAAAAAAAATGCTACTAATAATGGTGTAAAGGAAAAAAAAACAACAGTTTATTTACAATACATTATCTTATCAGATAGCCAGTGATAACAGTTCAATAATGTGGATGATGCGACGAGCACTGCGCGGTGCGTGCGTGTTGTCATTGTAATTAGTGTTTGTTTACTCGTTCATTTGTTTTCGTTATAATAAAATCATTTCAAATTAGAAAAAGAGAAACTGTGTCACGTTGGAAAATGTGAGAAGTGTGTATGGACAATGTATTAGTGTTGAAAACAGTTTTTCTAACTTCTTACAGTACAAGTGTGGTCAGTATGTGTATTAGATATATTCACAGAACGTCAACTAATTAGTTTTGGATTTATTTGTCAATATTATTAAAAAAATGGAAATAATCTAAAATCAAATATAATAAAGTTTCACTTATGAAATCAGTTCTTAAAAAACAAAAAGTAAAAAATCAAAGTAAATATTTTAGAACGATGGAAGAAACGTGAAAGACGTGAGTGTCTTATCACTTAGTCTCAATGCTAAAAGTGCATGAAGCGAAAAAAAATGATTTATAATTTATTCAAATAAAATTAAATCAGCTACATACTGTATCCCGCACACAGCAGAATAGGCAGAGTGAACCTAGTGTTAAGACACACCGTTCCCCACTTTCGGTCCCACAGTCGGTTTTGCAGTCACACCTCGTGCCGCTGCGCCACGACCGGCCTCAATTTTGTCTGTACATTTAATAATTTTGACTGAAATGGCTAGCAGGGGCTCCCAACCTTTTCTTGATCAAGGACCACTTTTATATTATTCTTGGTAGCAAGGACCACTATGCATGTAGTTATAATAAAAATTAACTGTGATAATCAAACAAGAACTTCGCCTTACTATACCCAGTCATAAAATTTTTATTGTTCGCGTACCATATGTAGGCTTCTCCGGACCATTGGTTGGGAACCAGTGTGCTTAGAGGGACACTTAAAAAGAATTATAGAAAACAAAAATATTTTTTTTGAATTTCTTGTCTGTCTGTCTGTCTGTCTGTCGATATGTATGGTCACATTTTTCTCTGAAAGTACTGAACCGATTTACTTAAAAGTTTTACCAATAGCTTTGTTTTAACTCAACTTAATCAAACTCAATTAAAGTTTGTTTCATCAAAATCGGATCATTAAAAAAAAATTATCGTCATTTGAATGAACTCGAGGCATTAGTTTGCCTGCGAATGTTATATAGCAATCGCGCTAGTAAGATTCTTCTAAAGAATGACATTCGAAACGTCTTGGTTATATGACTGTTGATAAAAATATATTTTTTTGAAGCACTATTATACAATATTTTATACAATGAAGTAAACAAAATTGAATTGTTAGTAACTGTTATGACTTATGAAGGTAATCCCCACCTTCATAAATCATAACAGTTAAGTTTAAGTCGTAATTAATTCAAATAAATCTATATAAAAATTACTAAAAACATCCTTTCTACGTGCACTATGTACGTATATTTACCAATTGTACATTTAGCCAATAATATATGTAACTAATTTAAAAATTGTACAGGAGTTAATATGCAATCATTACAGTTATTTTACAAAGAATATTATGAATCTTTATTCCAATCAATAATTTAACATTTAAGGCTGTTTCTGCAGCAGTACATTAAATTATTAACTGACATCAGCACATTTAACAGAGTTTTAAAAAACATAGGTAAAAAGAACGTAATATATACATATAATAAATAATAAATGAAAATATAAATATAAATAAATGTTTCTTTTCCTCGAGTGGGGATAAAAATACAAACCCACAACCAGTCGATTTTACAGTCACGCCTTGTGCCCCTGCGCCACGACTGGCCTCATTAAATTGAATGACTTGAAGTCTAGTCTATATATGTTCTTAATATAAAGGATTTCAAGTCATTCAATTTATCATATTTCCTAAGGGAAATAACAAATGTATTACCTCAGTGCTCAGCTCAGTGTCTGTCGCAGCGTGTTCAGTGGAAACTTGAAATAAAAGGAGATAAAACATGCAGTATGTAGTATACAGAATTTAACATTGACTTTTTGGAAATTAATTTGTTTTGACATTTTCATTGTTTCCGTGAACTTTAAGACGTAAAATGATATATACCGTTTTTTTCGTTTCGTTCTCATAGAAATGTTGACATTACTTCTTTAGTTCAGTTCTTCATTTGTGGTGTTTTGAGCAACTTCATTTCTTAGCCAACAAATCCTCCATTTCTTACAAAAAATAAAAAATCAACCTTCTAAAACTAGTAGTTTTACCTGTGAACTATTAATCAGTTACCAAGTAACGGGACAGTTTTATATAGTGAGATAAATGTAACATTTATAATGTTAACAAAATATAGTGAATTGGGATTTATTTCTATTTTTTAAACTCAATCTTGTTTAATTTCTCTTTAATTTTATTTGTAAAATCTTTAATAATATACGACATCTTTCACCCGTGCACTAAATAACAGTTATTAAAGGACCTTATTTATAAAAAATAAGAAAACTATTATTGTAAAATTTATTAAATTAAATTACCACTAGTGAATCTGAATAAATATATAAATAAATAATATCCCAGCATTATTAATAACGCCTAACTACATAACAAATAATAAATTATCTAAACTTCATCATCCCATCGCCTGGTCATTTTGACAAGGCGATGTGATAATTAAGCTACATTGAAGCTACATTTCCATAGCATGTTTACCATATTAAAAAACATCAAGAAGCAATCAGACTAACACGTTTGATCATGTCATAAAATGTTAGACCTAATCAATCCAAATATATTGATTAGTTTAAAGTTCAAAAGCGAGCTTCTAAACATACTTAGACATACTCGTAGGTATAATTTTTATTACCCTTAATCTCATGTGACGATAAGAAGAATGTGATAGAAGATAGAAGAATAGATACTTCTTCTTCTTTTCATTTAGAGATAGGTGGTTACATTTTGTTTTACCTAACTCTTTTTACATGTATTTTAAAAATAATGATGGTGTATTTAATGTATGTCCATTTCCACGCTTTGCTAGACAAAGCGGGTGAATTCGCTCTGTTAACAAGTTATTTTTAAAAAGATATGCTCATTGGAGAACGAAGTATATTAGCACTATGAACTCCCTCTGCCGACCCTATATGAGGGTACAACGGGAAGCTACAAAAAAACGAAAGATGTGATTTCATTTACAATCATCATGGAATGTCATACGATTCTCATATACGAATAATATTATTTTAGGAAATAAAATACAGTCACCATGTTCGAGGGGGCAGTCGCTGGCATCCTCAACCGGCTCCTGGGCAAGTACGTCCAAGATCTGGACACGGAGAACCTAAACGTAGGCATCTTCTCCGGGAATGTCAATCTTACTGATCTTAAACTTAAACCTGAAGCTTTGGTAAGTTATAATTAAATTAACATTTGTACGCTTTTTTCAGCTTAACACTTGATTCCGCTAGTAGCAGGGTACGTAGAGGGAACCTAGTGTTAATATAATCCGTTCCTCAAGCACTGCCTAATTTTTAAGACATTGCGTGTGGTGTAATAGAACTCAACACCGTAAACACCGTGTTTGTCTTGTTAACAGAGCGAGGAAATGAAAATAACTGACACCCTTGAGTCTATTAGAACCCAAATTACGACTGTCACATGAAAGTCAAAGTCTGTGCCGCTGCGCCACGGCGTATTGATTCAAGTGATAGTTTGTGATACTGCAGATTGCTGTATAATTTAAGAATAAAATATTATTGATAAAATTCAATTTCCAGTACGAATTAGACTTACCAATCGACGTGAAGATTGGCACAATTGGCAAAATAAATCTTCAAATACCGTGGTCTGGACTTTACACACAACCTGTAGTGGTCCATATTGAGGATGTTCTTATCTTGGTGGGTCCGGCTATTTCCAACAGCTACTTCGATCCTGAAAGGGAAAAACGGTTGACGAGAGCAGCTAAGAGGAAAATTCTTCAAGATCTTGAGGCAGAAAGTGAAATTTTGAAAGGCCCACAAAATTTTTTTGAGAACTTATTCACTGCGATTGTAAACAACTTGCAAATTTACGTTAGGAATGTTCACGTGAGATATGAAGATTCTATTAGTTCCAAGGATGGACCTCTTGCTTGCGGCCTGTGCTTGCAAAGCTTGTCTATTGAAACTACTAATAGGTATAATTTGTACTTATATCAATTTATCAATAATTGTTTTTTAAGTTTCACGCTGTATCCCGCAAATAAAAGAGTAGGTAGAAGGAATCTCGTGTCACAGCACGACAACTTAAAGATTCTTTCTATAAATTAAAGAGATATTAAAGACTTTCATTTAATGCATGAATCGTCTTTTTATGTAAAATAAAACGAAAAACATTATAAAAAAATATACACTTTCTAAAACTATTGACTAGTTTTAAAAAGTGTATATTTTTGATAAATTGTTCTTTAATATTCTTTTGAGTCATTAACTTAAAACTCTTTGAAAATCATCAACACGAGTTACGTAATTTTCTTCAGTAAATGGAAACCATCAGTAACAGCGTCAAATGCGTCAACTGTTTACCAAATGATGAGAGTTGAGTCACTATCACTATACTGGAACCCCACGGCTACTGCTCTAGACGACGTAGAGATAGCCCACATAACCCCCATGCAGTATTACAATTGGAAACATTACATGCTCACTGGTTTAGACAAATTTTCTATGCATCATGAAGATTTTGAATTTTGTAAGTATTTTGTACAATTAAACTCGAGTAAGATGCTATTTGCACCAATTAGAGAAATAGCACTTACCTGCGGCTTCGTCCGCGTGTTAAAATGGAATGGAATGTGTGTTATATCCAAATATGTAATGTAGTCTACTCGATAAAAGGGCTATCCGAAACAAAAAAAAACTGTTCGATGCAGTAGTTCACTATACACATAAATTCATATCCTATAATAATACAAATTAAGACTAGGTTCTTTTTATAAATAAGAATTAACCTAATAACATGTAAAATAAATTTCCAGTGTTAAAACCAGTGACATGCAAAGTAAAAGTGATAATCAATCGGTCGGGAGAGGCGCGAGTGCCTCGTCTGCTCCTCGACGCGGTGTTGGCGGACAGCGCCCTGCAGCTGTCCAGGCGACAGTACCTATCGATCGATAATCTGCTTACTTCATTCCAGAGGATTACTTTGAACAGGTATTATAACTCAGCACAGATATGTTATTCTACTACTAGGTACTATCCCGGAATAATTGCTAGACTACTTTTGGTGCCGTGCAAAGTGAAGTAAACTTGCTCTAATTTGTACGGCTTTCAACATTTTGTCCTCTTACATGGTCTGCCTCACGCGTCCCGAAGTCTAATTCTGGGGATAGACATAGAATGACCACCTTCGAACATAGTTCAGGCAACGCATTAAGAGTTTTTCAACTGCATCACGGACGTTTTCTTTTTTGGACTTAAAGATTGTGTAAATACATATTTATATGCGGAAAAAAGCGTGAAGCTGAAAAATAACGTGTAATAATACACTACAGAAGTAATAAAATTACTTAAAATAATCTAAGTTGAATTATTTAATATTGATATTGTTTAATTTGAGGAAAGCATAGATTATTACTTATTATGTATATTAATATAATAATTGTAAGGAAAGATTATTTATTAATAAAATCTTTTATTGATTATAAAATATATTTTATTCTTAGTTACAATTCTTGATTATGTACATTTGAATTTTGTGTATATATATTATTAGTATCATTATTTAGTCTTGCAAAAGTAACAACTGATGTTTAGGTTAAATGCTCACTGCTAATAATATATGTCTATCGCACACTAAACACCAACCACCAATACCACCGAGTCATGCAAAGAGAGTAGAGAGAATTTTCTGTCCAAAATACGGCTAGTGTTGTGTGTTAGAGTGAGAGAGGAGGAGTATGCCTACCACTGCCGTATGCGTGAGAGATAGGGAAGCCAGATATACTGGTGCCGTTGCGTGTTACTTAACGAAGTGGTTTACCCTCCCAGAAGATAACTTCTTACGGGAGTACCCTCCCGTAAGAACTCCCATCGACCAAATTTGTAAGTTAACTTAAAACTTTTTATTATTATTTCTAGAAAATATCGCCACCTTCACCCTGGAATACCGCTGTCTAAAAATATAAAGAAATGGTGGATATACGCATACAACGTGGTTGTGGAACAACGTGTGCGGCCATATACTTGGGCAGCAATAAAAAAGCACAGAGAAAACTATAATATTTACAAACAAACATACAAGAGTACACTGCGAAGTCCAAATGATATAGAACTTAAATTGGATTTACAGAAGTGTGAAGACAATTTGCCAATTATATCTGTGGTGATAGCGAGAGAGCAGGCTAAGTTTGAGGTATCTATAATTTTTTTCTCAAAGAGCAGTTTATTTTAGGTGCTTCTTTTTACCCGACCTAGTCAGGAGAAGTTCATTTCTTTAGCACTAGCACGTTATAAGTTATAGTCAAACAACTTAAGGACTTTTTACATAAGGTATCATTGGCCTGATTAAATTCAGAAGTTTTAGCACTAGGTTCCCTCTGCCTACCCTGCTGTGTGCGAGATACAGTGTGAAGCTGATTTTATTATTTTTAAATATAACTAAGAAGGCGGATTTTATAATATTTAATTTTCAAGAAGAGTTATTCAGTCTTATTTTTGTGAAAAACTATGCTGAGAAAAACACTTACATGAGAAAATGTTAATTTACTCTTTGGTAGTTAGAATCAAAAGCCTATAAATCTGTACCATCTAAATGTTTTGCCTGGTACTTAGAAATGTTTTTTCATACTTTTTCTTTAAAAAAAATATTAGAGAATATATAGAAAAAGTGATCTTATAAGGTTTCTTTTTTTCCTTAAAAAGGCACGGAACCCTAAAAACTTACAACTATGAGAAATATTAAGACTTTTGCATTGAAAATCATAAAAATAAATTATAAGCAATTTCCTTAAAAAACTACAAAACTTTTTTCGTTTCACAGCTGTTAAACCAAGAACCAGACAGAATAGACGTAGTTGAAACAGAGTTCGACTGGTGGAAACCGACTTCTGAATACGAAAGTGATTCTGAAACTGAAGCCAAGTCGCGTGTCGAATTGTGTGTTAAGACTGAGAGATGCAAGAGTGTGTGGAGTCATCTGTCCAGTCCGGAGAAAAAGAAAGTCTGCGAGCTCATTGGTTATGCTGAGGGTGCCCCTCAACAGGATAAATCAAAGCAGTATATTGGTAAGGTATTATTATATAGGGTCAAGTTGGGAATAGTGATTCGGATTTCTTCAAGTGTTAAAATTATAAAGAAAAAGTTAAAATAACGAGCTGAATTTACACACATCATACCTTAATTGATAGTTTTTATTAGGTGATGTGTAAATAAATTGACTACACCATGAATTGTTGGACTATTTAATGAAATTTTAGAAATTTGGAAATTGGTTGGTTAGGTACTTAACAAAGAAGGATTCATGAGGAACTGTGTATCTTTTAAATTTGATTCACTGTAGAAATTCCATGAATTCAATAGTGCACAAATAAAACATAGTCTGCCAAAAGTTTCTATCATAATTGTATCAATCAATTAATCTTCAAGTATTAATGAATAAAAACTCGTGTAAAATTATCTTACAAAGTAATTTTTCGATTAGCAAACCACATAAATACTTATATCACGTCGAATTGTCGTCAGAGATGGCGGATCACTGGTTTGTACGTATTCGGGTGACAAGCGCTACCGATAAGTGATGGAGACAAATAAATATTGCTTTTCAATTTAGGAAATATAAGCATGAGCCAGTGTACCCGACTGAGCCACCCTACACATAGCAGAGTAGGCAAAGGGAACCTAGTGTTAAGACACTCCATTACCTTTAATACACTTCTGTTTAACACATTCCCCCGAATTCTTCAAGCATTACGTGTTGAGTGGCAACATTCAATGTCGCGCTTTGCTACGTTGCCAAAGCGAGCAAATGAAAATATAAATATTTCATTTCCTCAAGTGGAAATCGAACCCACAACCTCTCGTTTACTGTCGTACGTTGTCTTTTTCTTATATAAAATTTGGATATAGTTATTGAAAGTATATTTTTTGTCTTGACGTATATTGGTAAGAAGGTAGATAGATGGCTTAAATATCTATTTAAGCGGTAAGATTATTTCGAAGAGACCCGGGTTCAAGGTCTAACAAGGAGTCGAATTTTCAAAATTTTTATCTTTCAAAATATTTTTTTTGTGCGAAAAGAAAATTAAAGGTTTTAAGTATAATCACTATAAAATTTGAATTTTGATTTATTTCATTCATGGCTTTGCTTTCCAAATATTTAAACATGTTAACAAAAACACTTACCCCGTATTAAAATCAGTTAACCGGCGATAGTCTTACATTAAATTAGATGAGTAAATATTAGAACTAAATAACACCTCTTTCTGCAGAGCACAAACTCAACTTGACTCTCGCACATTGCACTGTTACATTAATGAATAGAAGTAAAGAAGTGCTCGTCGTCAACCTCACACAGTTCCTTTCTTCTTTGGAGACCAGGCCATCGGCTAAGGCTTATAAGGTAAATATTTACTCTACTTATTTGTCGAGTGAATGGAACTCAACACCGAACTTGCAAAACACATTCGTGCCAGATCGAAGAAATGAAAATGTTAATAAATAGTAATTCATACCTTGAGTGGGGATTGAACCCACAATCGTTGTGTCACAGTCACACCCTAGTGCCGCTGCGCCACGAAGCCGTTTTAATTTTTTTTATTTTAATATTTTATTTAGATTTCAGCTCGCACAGAAAGTATAGTGATAGAAGGAATGACTTCCGACGGAGAGCTCGTTCCATTATTGATAGCAGCTCAAGGTTCAACATTGGGGAGCAACACACTGGCCCTAGATGTAGAGAAAAACCCAACTAATGCTGATCTTGGCATTACTTGCCATGTGGAACCGTTCGAAGTGGTATATGTAGAAGTGAGTGAAATTTAAATATTTTTATATGCAAGTGAACTTAATTTATTTATATTGTTTGTTTATTTTAAGTTAACGTATCTTGATACTATGCAGCTTTCAAGCTAAAGCGATACATGACTTTCGTCTCCAATACTCGTTCTAGTCACAGGCGTTTTATTTGCTTTGATAAATGAATGGTACATTTTAAATATAATTAAATACAGTGATTCTTTTCAGTGTAAGTTGATCCCACAACTATCACGATATCATCTCACTTGAATCAATTAATTTAAATAAAATTTTCAGTGTAAATACTTCTTTTTATTTTTAGCATGCGTTCACGGAATTAATAAATTTCTTTCAAACTCATTCAATGTCATCGGAAGAGTTGGCTGAGGAGTTCTCCCTAGCGGTAGACCAAGTTGGTACGATGAGTAAATCTGTGTTAGCACACGCAATAAGCCGTAGGAAGATCTTCCATTTAAATGTGGATGTTAAAGGACCTACAGTTATTCTCCCTGAACATGGATGCGTGCACAAGTAAGATTTGATTACTGATGATTTACTGAGTAATATATCATATTTTAATATTTTAAAATATTATTTTTACACTTAAGATTAGAACAAAAGTATATTAAAGTCAAAAATACATAAAAAAATAATATCTTTAAAGTTTCCTATCTCCAAAAATCCTACGTGTATATATTATTTATTGTCATGCTCTTTATTGTAAAGTATAAATATTATTTTTGGACCTTATAATCAAAATATTATTTCTTATTGCAGACCCGGTCGTGTAATGATTGTGGATATCAACAGAATAATAATAAAGTCAGATTTACAGCCATCCAACTTAACTCTAGAAGATGCTACTTGTATGGAGTTGGAGGAACGCCTTTATGATCGTTTCCATGCTGAGTGTTCACTGCAGGTAAGCATAAGTTTATGGTAATATTTTTTTTATCTGCACCTATAGCAGGATAGGAAGAACCACATGTGAACCTGGTGTTAAAACACTCCGTTCCTATTAAAACACCTCCATTCTCCTCTTTCTGCCGAATTCTGGAGACATGTTATATTTTATTGTGGTCTTAAGCAGTGCATTTAGCACTGCTTAAGACCACTGTTGGATATTGGGACAGCGTCTGACTGAGTAAGTGAGTGGTAGTAGTGGGTTACATCCATACTCGCGAAAACGAATTATTTCCGTTTCGCCGCTCTGGCAAGTTAAGGTGCCGCATTGATTTCCGCCTAAATTTCAATGGCTCAAATTCTGCCAAAGGGAAGGACGAATTGTCTTGACACTTGTTTTTTCTACTTATCATTTATATATATATATTTCATTTACAAGCGTAAATTAAAGCGTAAGTGAAAAAAATATATTCCATCCATCTATCAGCCTTTTGAAGTCTTTAGGCCGCCCTTAATGCTCGATACTCCGTTCACAAACTTCATAAAATATTTGTTGGGTCAATACCTATCATACTTAATTGGAACATTAAAACAATTTATTTTTTAAAGAAATATAATTTAATTTAATAGGTTTTATTTTGTGAATGGACGGAACCGTGGAGGGAGGCGCGGAAACATGGTGACTCTGAATTACATCTTATACCACGATTGCGTGGACAGTTAGTCTTCTCTACCAGCATAAAGAAAGACTATAAATTGTTACCTAGGTAAATATATAATGTTAATTTCATTCGGAAAACTGTAAACTCTCGTCTTAAATCTAAGTTGTCTTTGCCGACCCTATTCTATGCGGGAAGGAGCGTGAAACATAAAAGAAGGAATTAATAGCGATATGATAAAATGAGTAAGTATGCAATATATTAATTGGTAAGAATAATTGGTTTATAAAATAACATGTTCTCTGTGAAAATGCTACAGGGTCTTGCAATAACTTTTGTTACGGTGGCGTTTAGTGATACATATTAAGGGTTCTTTTCGCGCTTTTGCTGTTCTTGTGGCAGCGCCCGAAAGTATTTTTTTTAAAACCGCATTAACGTTCCTTGCCTAATTGAAAATCTTTGGCGTACTTCTCTAGGAAGCGTCTTTATTTTCTACTAAATAATACAATATTACAATATTGTTCTTCCTCTTTCTTTTTTTTTAAATGTCAGTTTTACATTTTTTATACAGTGTATTATTGATTTCTCTTCAGATACAAACTCAATATATCTCTATCGAGTCTAAAATTCAACCTCTCTGATCGTATAATTGGTCACATCTTGGACTTTTTCGACAATTTACCCGTGCCCGTACCCAATACCGTCCCAGTTTCGTTTATGGATTCCGGAGACTATGTAGAAGAGTTGGAAGACCCTGAGCTAATGGAAGCACTGGTTCTGGACAGAGTGACCGCTGATCCAGGATATAAGGACTTGGTGAGATTGAGACAGAAGATTGTTACCGCTTACTTTGGCCGGAATAGGTATGTAAAGTAGATTAGGTAGATAGTATATTATTAAGATTTTATTTATAAAAACTAGTCTATCTGGTGGACATTATACCAAAGATAGAAAATATTTGATATTTATTACTTTTCAATATAATATTTTTGTCAAATTAAGTAAATCACTATGATAACTATTATTTTATCGTAAATAAGATAAAATATAAATTAAGTAATTTATTAAAAAAAAAATATTTATAGGGCAGCAGAAACCAAAATAGATGGTGAAAGTACCAAATCCCCCGCAGAAGAATCACTTCCCACTGCAGACTTTAGCGACGAGGACGTTGAAGAATATGCGAGATCCGTCGATTTACCCGGCTTCGATGATAACGTGTCGCCTAGCAACACTATTAATACTTTAATGAGGTTTATTGTTGGTAAGATTACATGTCTTTACTTAAAAAGGTTGTTTACAAAAGTCCGTTCATTCATCCGGTCATTTGGCGCTCCGTTCTCTATAGGGATAAAGCGTGAAGCTAAGTTAAGTTAAGTTTAAGCTTTCAAAGGTAAGATCCAGTGAAAAAAGTGTTAAGCTATTTTGTTTTATTTCTTTAGATTCTTTGGCGGAACTTAACCCTGCAATTCATCTTAATTTCGTATAAACTTGAGATTGGGATTCAAATGTTTTACCATTTAAATTCAAACAATCTCTAAACACTATTCTTAATACCTACTATCTATCTATACTTATTTAGAAAATTACTTATTTAGAAAACGTATAAAAATTTTAACGTAGCGGGACTTGAACCCACGCCTCCTGGAAACCGACCAGGCGCGTTCTCATCAAGCTACGTCGAAATCTTTATACGATTGCTACAATTGATTTATGTTGTTAGCATCTCTGTAGGGAGATTTTTACAAATTTCCGCTACCCAAAGATAATTACTAAGAATTATCGTCTGGCAGGAGAGAATGCTATTTATTAAATATTTTTAACATTTTTAAAGTGTCAATCCACTCTTAAGAAAAAAAAATACATATTTAGAAAACATATAAAAATATTAAGGTAGCGGGACTTGAACTTGCGCCTCCTGGGCTGTCTACCTAAATATTACCTATTTCTTTGTACTTTGCTGTTTCTTAATTGCTCGATAAAGTATAAAAATTGTGATATTTATTTATATTTTTTTATCAGCTTCACGCTGCATCCCGTGCACAACACTAGACTAAGACTCTTCCCTCTCACTCTGTTTCCCACTTTCGGCGAATTCTGGAGGCATTACGTGTCGAGTATTGACAATGTTAAGTATAATATTTTACCACCCAATTTTCTATTTTCCTAAACAGGTGAGGTCGTAATAAACCTAAACAGATCAAGTGAACTAACAGACAAGCCCTACATTATGTTGAACATAAGTAAAGTTTGCTTAGATGTGGCATTAATGCAATTTGGACCAGCCATACAACTGTCAATAGCACAGGCACTCCTCACTGATAAACAGCATCATAGCAGTTCCGGACATTACTTGGAGTTGGTCACCAGTTCCGGGGAACTATTCAATTTGTTGTATAGAAAGGTGGGATGAGAATATGTTTGTTTTTCCATTTGAGCTTAAATTTATTAAATAAGCAAATATTTTTCTTTTAATATTATTTTAATGAGAGAAGATGGAGATGAGTTCACTAATTTACCTATTAGATAATATAATGAATTTATTTATGAAGATAATATAATTAATTTATTTGGATAGTCAATTTGCAATAAAATTGGAATACTCCCTCCTGTATATATTGTATAATATACAGGACGGCGTAATATGTTTGTTTCTTTTAACAACAACATTAAAGTAAAGGGCGAAAGTTTTTCAGCTTTACGCTATTTTCTGCATATAACGAGATAGAGATAGACAGAGCGCAGAATTTTCAAGATAAGAAAATAATATTTATTAATATTTTGAAGGTCCGAGCGAATTGTCCAGAGTTCCGTTCCCATTTCCACAACGTAGAGCAAGCGTTAGTAGCTGACGTTGGTCCGTTAGTAGTACTCGCTAACTCGGCAGCTATCACCACACTATTTAAATACTTACACTATATTCGGAGGAAGTGAGTATATTATATTGTGTTTATTTCCAAATTTAGGAATTTAGAAAATGTTTTGTATTCATTAACTTGTCATCCCAATTCATATAATTCATTGTAAAGAGTGTGTCTATTCTGATTTCTGAAAAACTTAAAATACCTGAAAAAGTTATTCGTAATAGATTTTAATGTAAAAAAAAGTATGTTTAGCTCCCTAATTATTAAATAAAATAAATAATTATTAAACTAATATAGTATCTACGTAATATTAAGAGTAAAAATTTGCCTAGTGACTTCAACTCAATTGACAATAAAATTGGAAGTAACATGGCATAAGGTCTGAAATGATTTCATTTTTTTTAGCTTCAAGCTTGGTAGGTAGAGCGAACCTGGGATCCTAGTGTTAAGACACTTTGTCCCCCACTTTCCGCAGAATTTTGGAGGCATTGCGTGTTAAGTGGCGGAGCTCGACGTCGCGCTTTGCCTCGCTACCAGAGCGTGGAAATGAGAATATTTACTATTTCATTTGCTCAAGTAGGAATCGAACACACAACCTGACGCTCGCTTGCTTATTCTCCTACGCCACGGCTTGCATCAATCAAGTAACTTCTTAATACATTTTAAATCATTAACTGTTCTACAGAATACAAAAACGTCATTCAGTCAACTTAAAGACCATGATCCTGCCAAAGACGGCTACTTTGTGGGACTACCTGATGAAACCTGACGCAGATACCCCTGTTCCTCCTGGCGCTACTAAATTTAGCTACTCAGTAAGGTGAGGCTAATTTAGTAACAAAAAATCATTATTATCTTGCAGAGGAAATATTTAGATAATATGAGAATATTTTTTAATATATTTAATTCACGGTATTATACTAGAGTAGAGGATATTTTTTAAAATATTTAATTGTAAAATATTATAATTTTACTGTGGGCTTCATACTCAATCGGCAATCGGTTCAGTTTAATAATGAGCCGATTGCCAATCGGTTCCTCACAGGTTGTAATCTACCTGTTTTCGAGACATTGAGTTCCACCACTCAAAGAGTGGGGGAACTCGACGCTGCGTGCTCAAATTCACCAACTAATACCGTGAAAATAAAAAAAATCATTATATTTTCAGGCTATCATCAGTAACAGCAAAATTGTCTCAAGCGGAGAACCCTCTAGTGGAAGTAAGGATTAGTGCTCTAGAAAGTGATTGTGTTTTTCGAGCCAATGATCGGCTGATTTTCAAATTGTTTCTGGGATCTTTACAAGTGGATGACTTGGCTGAAGCTACTTTGTATCCTAAGGTATTCATTTTAATTATTAATGAATAATCATTAATTTAGATTACTTTAGATTTTTATTATTTATCTTTATATTAAATAATTTACCATTCATTGTATTAAATAAAAAAAAAACAACTTGTAAAACTATATTGAAAAAGCAACTGTTGAACGACATGTTGAATGGATTTGACTATTTCGACTTAAAAGTGCGCGTGAGAGTTGAAAAAATATGTATATGTAATATCTAGTTTAAATAAATAAAGTTAAATTAAAAGAAATCTTACTTATTTAGAAAACGTATAAAAATTTGAACGCAGCGGGACTCGAACCCGCGCCTCCTGGAAACCGACCAGGCGCTCTGACCACTAAGCCATGCGTTCTCGCCAAGCTACGTCGAAATTTGACAGAGATGCTAACAACATAAATAAGTTGTAACAAGCGTATAAAAATTTCGACGTAGCTTGGCGAGAACGCATGGCTTAGTGGTCAGAGCGCCTGGTCGGTTTCCAGGAGGCGCGGGTTCGAGTCCC